>CM055818.1:58178164-58219946 GCA_029582265.1 Zoroaster sp. YZ-2022
GGGCCCCGAGGGGCCCCCCGGGGGGAGGCCCAGGGGCCCTTCCCGACGCCCCAGTGCTGGGGCCCAAACCCCATCCCCTCTGGCCGTCCAGAGTCTGGTCCTGTCCGCTGGACTCTGATTTTTTTTCCGATTTCGAATCGAGGACCACCTACACCCTATAATAGACAACACCCACCCGTTGGTAGTGCAGAACACCTCATCCAATTTGCGTGGAGAAAACTTGTCGAAAAAGTACCGGGTTCGGGCCCCAGCTCGGGCCGTGGCTACCGGCAAAGGAAGGACGAGGCTCCCTGCACGCTGGCTCGCGGTCCCCAGACGGGTCGTCCAGATAAGAAGTGGGCTCCCGCCCGTGCTACTCGGCGAGAGGTCCGCCGCGGACTCCGACTTCGGGTCGACCGTCTGCGAGACAGGGGCCAGCGTGCAGAGACTCCTCCTCTGCCCGAGGAGCACGGGCGTGCACTGCTGCTGACAGGTCAGGCTAAATCTGCAGGTATCGAGCCAGCGATGCAGGGACCCGTCCTCTGGGCCGCGAGCCACGGTGGGGTCGAGCCGGCGCCCACTGCTGCTGGAGGACCACGCGGGGCCTTTCCTGACGTCTGCGGCTGGGCGCGGGGCCAACCCGCCATCCTCTAGCCCGTCCCAGAGTCGGGTCCGGTCCGTTGAACTCTGTTTTTTTTCCGATTTCCAGGCTCGAGGACCACCGCGAGGTCGCCCCTCTGACTCCGACTTCGGGTCGACCCGTCTGCAGCAGACCAGCGATGAGGGACTCCTCCTGTCGCCCGAGGTGCACGGGCGATGCCCGCTTTCTTGCTGCCTTCGGGTCGACACGTCTGCGGGCTGCCGTGAGCCAGGTGCAGGGGACTCGTCCTCTGGGCCGCGAGCCACGGGGTGGGGCCCGAGCCGGCGCCTCGCTGACTGGAGGACCACGCGGGGTTTCCTGACGTCTCGCAGCTGGGCGCGGGGCCTTGCCATCCCCTCTGGCCGATCCCAGCAGAGTCCGGGTCCGGTCCGTTAGACTCTGCGGTTTTTCCCGGGTTCGAATCGCAGGACCACCGCGAGGGTCGCCCTCGGCCTCCGACTTCGGGTCGACCGGTCTGCGGACAGCGGCCAGCGTGCAGGGACTCCTCCTCTCGCCCGAGTGCACAGGCGATGCCCTTCTTTGCCTTCAGTCGAAGCACGTCTGCGGGTACCTTGAGCCAGCGATGGGACTCGTCCTCTGGGCCGCGAAACCACGGTGGGGCTCGAGCCGGCACCCGCACTACTACTGGAGGACCACGGGCGGCCTTCTGATCTCCCAGCTGGGCGCGGGGCCAGCCACCATCCCCCTCTAACCCGTCCCAGGGGTCAGGTCCCCGTCCACTGGACTCTGATTTTTTCGATTTCGAGCTCGGACCACCTACACCCTATAATTAGACGTAACACCCACCCCGTTGTTAGTACCGGAACACCTCTGTCAATTTGCGTTGAAAACATCGAAGAAACACCGTGAGGTTCGGCCCAGGCCCTCGAGCCGTGGCTGCCGGCCGAGGAAAGGACGAGTCGCTGCGCTGGCTCGCGGTCCCCGCAGACGGTTCGATCCGAATGCAGCAGTGGGCACCGCCCGTCTCCCTCCGGGTGAGTCGCCTCGGACTCCCGACTTCGGTTCGACCCGTCTGCGGGGACAGAGCGGCCAGCGTGCAGGACTCCTCCTCTCGCCCGATCGAGAGCTGAGCTATGCCCGCTGCCGCAGCGGTCGACCCGTCTGCGGGTACCGCGAGCCAGCGTGCAGGACTCGTCCTCTGGGCACCAGAGCCACGGTGGGGCCCAAACCGGCGCCCCGCTGCTGGAGGACCACGGGGGGCCTTCCGACGTCACCCAGCTGGGCGCGAGGGCCAACCGCCATCCTCTAACCCGTCCCAGAGTTGGGACCCGTCCGCTGGACTCTATTGTTTTTCGATTTCGGGCTCGAGGACCACCTACACCCTGTTATGAACGTAACAGCCACCCCGTTGGTAGTGCAGGCTACTGTCAATTGCGTTGAAAACTGTCGAAGAAACACCGTGAAGGTTTCGGCCCCGGCTCGAGCCGTGGCTACCGGCCGAGAGGACGAGTCCCTGCACGCTGGCTCGCGGTCCCAGCAGACGGGTCGATCCGGGCCACGGCAGTGGGCACCCGCCCGTGCTCTCGGGCGAGGGTCGCCCTCGGACTCCGACTTCGGGTCGAACAAATATCGGGACAGGGGCCGGCGTGCGGGGTCTGCCTCTCGGCCGAGGGCATGGGCGATACCGCTGCTGCCTCCGTCGACCCGTCTGCGGGTCCTGACCAGCGTGCAAAGACTCGTCCTCTGGTTTCCTAACCACAGTAAGGATGAGCTGCCCATCCGCACTGCTGGAGGACCGGGGGCTTCTGACGTCTTCCAGCTGGGCGCGGGGCCCAACCGCATCCCCTGCTGGCCCGTCCCAGAGTCGGGTCCCGTCCATGGACTCTGATTTTTCCGATTTTCAGCGGGCTCCGAGGACCACCTACAACCCTATAATAGACATGCTGCAGGCGGTAGTACGGAACACCTCTGTCAATTTGAGTTGAAAACTTGTCGAAGAAACACCGTGGGGTTCGGCCCCGGCTCGAGCCATGTTTTACCGGGCCGAAGGACAGGTCCTGCGCTGACTCGCGGATCCCCACAGATGGGTCGATCGAATGCAGCAGTGGAGCTGCCCGTGCTCCTCGGTGAGAGAGGTCGCCCTCGGACTCCGACTTCGGATAAACCCGTCTGCGCAGGGACGAAGACCAACGTGCAGTTTCCCTCTCCGCCCGGGGCGCGGGCGATGCTGCTGCCTTCGGGTCGACCCGTCTGCGGGTACCGCGAGCCAACGTGCGGGGACTCGTCCTGGGCTGGGGTACGGTGGGGTTCGACCGGCGCCCGCTGCTGGACGGACCACGGGGCCTTCCCGACGTCTCCCAGCTGGGCGCGGGGCCAACCGCCATCCCCTCTAGCCCGTCCCGAGTTGGGACCCGTCCGCTGGACTCTCATTTTTTCTCCGATTTCGGGCTCGGGACCACCTACACCCTATTATAGACGTAACAGCCACCCCGTTGTTAGTACGAACACCACTGTCCAATTGCGTTGAAAACTTGTCGAAGAAACACTGTGGGTTCGGGCCCCGGCCTCGAGGCCGTGGTTACAGGCCAAGAGGACGAGTCCCTGACCGCCGGCTCGCGGGGTCCCAGCAGACGGGTCGTCCGAATGCGAGTGGGCACCGCCTGTGCTCCTCGGGCGAGAGGTCGCCCTCGACTCTGACTTCGGGTCCGACCCGTCTCCGAGGGACAGGGGCCAGCGTGCAGGGACTCCTCCTCTGGCCCGAGGAGCACGGGCGATGCCCGCTGCTGCCTTCGGGTCAACCCGTCTGCGGGTACCGCGAGCCAACGTGCAGGGACTCGTTCTCTGGGCTGGGAGCTACGGTGGGGCCCGAGCCGGCGCTTGCTGCTACTGGTACGTAGCCACGGCCCGAGCCGGGGCCCGAACCCCACGGTGTTTCTTCGACAAGTTTTCAACGCAAATTGGACAGAGGTACTACCAACGGGGTGGGTGTTACGTCTATTATAGGGTGTAGGTGGTCCTCGAGCCCGAATATCGGAAAAAATCATAGTCCATTGCGGACAGGACCCGGACTCTGGGACGTGCTAGAGGGGGATGGTGGTTGGCCCCGCGCCCAGCTGGGAGACGTCAGAAAGGGCCCCGTGGTCTCCAGCTAGCAAAGGGGCGCCGGGCCCTTCGGGCCCCACTGTGCTCGCGGCCCAGAGGACAGTCACAACCCTGCACGCTGGTCGCGGTACCCGCAGATGGCACGACCTGAAGGCAGCACGCTGCCAGTGCTCCTCGGGCGAGAGAGGAGTCCCTGCACGCTCGCCCCTGTCCCTGCAGGTAGTGGGTCCGACCTGAAGCGTCGGAGTCGGGTCGAGGGGCGACCTCGCCCGGGGGAGCACGGGCGGTGCCCACTGCCGCATTCTCGGATCGACCCGTCTGCTGGGACCATGAGCCAGCAGTGACTCATCCTCGCCGGTTAGCCACGCCCGAGCCGGGGCCGGGTACCCCAGCGGTGTTTCTTAGACAAGTTTTCGCAAAGTGACAGAGGTACCCGTCCCACCAGCGGGTGGGTGTTACGTCACATTATTATAAGGGGTGTAGGTGGTCCTCCAGCTCGGAAATCGAAAAATTGAGTCTAGCGGACGGGGACCCAACTCTGGGACGGGCTGAGGATAACGGGGTTGGCCCTCGCGCTCAACTGGAGACCGGTGCGCCCCCGGTGGTCACCTCGGCAGTAGCAGCGGCCGGCTCGGGCCCGCACCATGGCTCCCCGGCCCAGAGGAAGAGTCCCCTGCACGTTGGCTCGCGGTACCCGCAGACGGGTCGACCCGAAGGCAAAGCGAACCAGCATCGCTCCAGTACCTCGGGCGAGGAGATCTTGATTCCGACACGCTGGCCCTGTCTGTCCCGCAGACGGGTCCGGGCAACTGAAGTCCCGGAGTCCGAGGGGCGACCCTCTCGCCCGGAGCTTGAGCGGGCGCGGTGCCTGCTGCATACTCGAGATCGACGCCGTCTGCTGGGGACCGCGAGCCAGCGTGGAGGGACTCGTCCTCTTCCCCGGACCGTTAGCCACGGCCCGCCGGGGTGTACCGCACGGTGTTTCTTGAGCAAGTTTTCAACGCAAATTGGACGAGAGGTGTTCCGTAATACCAACGGGGTGGGTGTTGTTACGTCTATTATAGGGTGTAGGTGGTCCTCCAGCCCGAAATCGAAAAAAATTGAGTCTATGGGACGGGACCCAACTCTGGGATGGGCTAGAGGGGATGGCGGCTGGCCCCCCGCGCCAGCGCTGGGAGACGGTCGGGAAGGGGCCCCTGTGGTCCTCCAGTTGCAGCGGGCGGCGGGCCTGGGCCCCACCGTGGGCTCCCGGGGCCCAGAGGAAGAGTCCCTGCACAACTCGCGGTACACCGCAGACGGGTCGACCCGAAGGAAAAAGCGGCATCGCCTGTGCTCCGCGGGCGAGAGGAGGAGTCCCGGCCCGCTGGCCCCCTGTCCCCGCAGACGGGTCGACCCGATGTGGGGGTCCGAGGGGCGACCTCTCGTCCGAGGAGCACGGGCGGTGCGCCCTGCTGCATTCGGATCGACCCGTCTGCTGGGACCTTACCGCGAGCCAGCGGGTGATTCGTCCTCTCGGCCGGTAGCCACGGCCTGAGCCGGGCCCGGAAACCCCACGGTGTTTCTCGACACGTTTTCAACGCAAATTGGACACGGGGTACCGAACTACCAACAGGGTGGGTGTTACACGTCTATTATAGGTGTAGGGTCCCCGAGCCCGGAAATCGGGAAAAAATAGAGTCGAGCGGACGGGACCCAACGCTCTGGGACGGGCTGCAAAAGGGGATGGCGGTTGGCTCCACGCGCGCCCAGCTGAGAGACGTTGGAAAGGGCCCCCCGTGGTCCTCCTTAGTAGTGACGGCGACTGGGCCAACCTTTTGGCCTTCCCGGCCCAGAGGACGACGAGTCCCCGTTGGCTCACCGTTCGCGGTACCCGCAGACGGGTCGACCCAAAGGCAAAGGGATCGCCGGTGCTCCTCGGGCGGGCAACGGAGCTGCCCCCGCACGCTGGCCCCTGTCCCCGCAGACGGGTCGACCCGAAGTCGGAGTCCGAGGGGCGACCTTCTCGCCCGAGTGAGCACGCCGGGCGGTGCTACCACTGCTGCATTCGAATCGACCCGTCTGCTGCTGGGGACCTCGGAGCCAGCGTGCGAGGATCTCGTCCTTCCGGCCGACAGTAGTAGCCAGCGGCTCGAGCCGGGGCCCGAACCCACGGTGTTTCTTCGACAAGTTTCAAACGCAAATTGGATGAAGGTGTTCCGTGCTACCAACTTGGGTGTGGAGTGTTACGTCGATATTATAAGGTGCAGGTGTCGAGCCCGAAATCGGAAAAATTAGAGTCGAGCGGACGGGACCCAACTCTGGGACGGGCTAGAGGGGATGGCGGCTTGGCCCCCTCGCGCCCAGCTGGGAGACGTCGGGAAAGGCCCCGATGGTCCACTCCAGTAGCAGGTGAGCGCCGGCTCCCGGGCCCCACCGTGGCCCGGCTCCAGAGGACGAGTCCTGCACGTTGGCTCGCGGTGCCCGCAGACGGGTCGATCCGAAGGCAGCAGCGTGGCATCGCCCGTGCTCTCCTCGGGCGGAAGGAGGAGTCCCGCACGCTGGCCCCTCGTCCCCGCCGACGGGTCGACCCCAAGTCGGAGTCCGCGGGCGACCTGCCTCGCCCGGAGGAGCACGGGCGGAGCTCCACAGCTGCATTCGGATCCACCCGTTTGCGAGGGACCGCGTGCCAGGGTGCAGGGGACTCGTCCTCCGGGGCGTGTACGGCCAGCCCTCGGGCTAGCCTGAACCCCACGGTGTTTCTTTCGACAGAGTTTTCAACGCAGAAAATGGACAGAGGTGTCTCCGTACTACCAACGGGGTGGGTGGTACGTCTATTATGAGGGGGGAGTGGTCCTGCAGCGGAAATCGGAAAAACAATTGAGTCCAGCGGACGGGACCCAACTCTGGGACGAGCCAGTAGGGGATGCGCGGGCTGGCCCCGCCGTGCCCAGCTGGGAGATGTCGGAAGGCCCCGTGGCCCCTCCAGTAGCGGCAGGCGCCGGCTCGGGCCCCACCGTGGCTCCCGGCCCAGAGGACGAGTCCCTACTGCATCGTTGGCTCGCGGTACCCGCAGACGGGTCGACCCGAAGGCAAGCGGGCATCGCCGTGCTCCTCGGGCGAGAGGAGGAGTCCTGCATCGCTGGCCCTGTCCCCTGCAGACGGGTCGACCTGAAGTCGGAGTCCGAGGGCGACCTCCGCCCGAGGAGCTGACGGGCGGAGCCACATCTGCATTCGGATCCACCGTTTGCGAGGGACTTCGCGAGCTCAGCGATGCAGGGGACTCGTCCTTTCGGGCGGTAGCCACGGCCCGAGGCTCCGGAGACCCCCACGGTGTTTCTTCGACAAGTTTTCAACGCAAATTGGACAAGAGTAAATGTTCCGTACTTACCAACGGGTGGATTTGACGTCTATTATAGGGTGTAGTGGTGGTCCTCCAGCGAAATCGGAAAAATTAGAGTCCAGCGGACGGGACCCAACCTGGGACGGGCTAGAGAGGGATGGCGGTTGGCCCCCCAGCCCATGGGGAGACGTCAGGAAGGCCCCCGTGGTCCTCTCCAGTAGCTGCAGGCGCCGGCTCAGGACCCACTGTGCTCGCGGCCCAGAGGGCACGAATCTACGCTGGCTCGCGGTACCCGCAGACGGGTCGAACCGATGGCCGCAGCGTGCATCGCCCGTGCTCCTCCGGGCGAGAGGGAGGGAATCCCTGCACGCTGGCCCCCGTCCCCGTCGCAGACGGATGACCGAAGCCGGAGTCCGGGTCGGGCGACCTACCTCGCCCGAGGTACGCACGGGCGGGACCCACAGCCGCATTCGGATCCACCCGTTTGCGGGGACCGCGAGCTCAGCGTGTGCAGGAATCGTCCTCGCGCGGTAGCCACGGAAGCCCCGGGAGCCGGGGACCGAACCCCACGGTGTTGATCTCTCCGACAAAGTTTTCAACGCAAATGTTGGACAGAGGTGTTCCGTACCACCAACGGGGTGGGTGTTACGTCTATTATAGGGCGTGTGGGTGGTCCTCCAGCGAATCGGAAAGAAAATTAGAGTCCACGGACGGGACCCAAGTCTGGGACGGCTCTAGAGGGAGGCCGGATGCCGTTGTTAACCCTCGCGCCCAGCTGGGAGATGTCAGGAAGGCCCCCGTGGTCCTCCAGTAGCAGATGGGCGCCGGCTCCGAGGCCACTGTGGCTCAGGCCCAGAAGGACGAGTCCCTGCAGTCGTTGGCTCGCGACCCCCGCCCACCAGACTTCCGGGTCGACCCGAAGCAAAGCAGGGCATCGCCACGTGCTCCTCGAGCGGAGAGAGAGAGAGTTCCCTGCACGCTGGCCCCTGTCCCCGCAGACGGGTCGACCCGAAGTCGGAGTCCGAGGGGCGACCTCGCCCGAGGAGCACGGGCGGTGCCCACTCGCCGCATTCGGATCGGCCCGTCTGCTGGGACCGCGAGCCAGCGTGCGTGCGGACAGGACTCCGTCCTCCGGGCCCGGTAGCCACGGCCCGACGGGGCCCGAACCCCACGGTGTTTCTTCGACAAGTTGTCAACGCAAATTGGACCAGAGGGTGTTCCGTACTACCAACGGGGTGGTGTTACGTCTATTATAGGGTGTAAGAGTGGTCCCAGGCGGAAATCGGAAAAAACATTAGAGTCAAGAGCGGACGGGACCCAAACTGGGACGGGAGCTAGAGGATGGCGCTTGGCCCCGCATGCCCAGCTTCGGGAGAGACGTCAGGAAGGCCCCTCAGGCCCCCAGTAGCAGCAGGCGCCGGCAGGCCCCACCGTGGCTCCCGGGCCCAGAGGAAGGCAGTCCTCGCACGTTGGCTCGCGGTACCCGCAGCACACGGTCGACCCGAAAGCAGCAGCGGGCATCGCCTGTGCTTCTCCGGGCGAGAGGAGGTGTCCCCTGCATCGCTGGCCCCTGTCCCCGCAGACGGGTCGACCCGAAAGTCGGGAGTCCGAGGGCGACCTCTCGCCCGAGGGAGCACAGGCGGAGCCCCAGCTACATTCATTCGGATCCACCCGTTGCGGGGGGACCGTCATGAGCCGCGGGGGCAGGACTCTTCCTCTCCGAGGCGGTAGCCACAGCCCGAGCCGGGGGCCCAAAACCCACAGTGTTTCTTCGACAAGTTTTCAACGCAAATTGGACAGAGGTGTTCCGTACTACCAACAGGGTGGGTTTTACGTCTATCTATAGGGTGTAGGTGGTCTCCAGCCCGAAATCGGAAAAATTATTAAGTACAATTACAGCGGACGGGGACCCAACTCTGGGACGGGCTAGGGAGAGGGATTCAGGTTGGCCCCACGCCCAGCTGGGAAGATGTCGGAGGAAGGCCCCCGTGGTCCTCCAGTAACATGGGCGTGCCGGCTCGGGCCCCACCGTGGCTCCCGGCCCAGAGGACGAGTCCCCGCATCGCTGGCTCGCGGTACCCGCAGACGGGTCGACCCCAAGGCAGCAGCAGGGGCATCGCCCGTGCTCCTCAGGCGGAGTCCCGCCCTACGCTGGCCCCTGTCCCCGCCAGACGGGTCGACCCGAAGTCGGAGTCCGGAGGGGCGACCTCTCTCGCCCGAGGAGCACACGGGCAGAGCCCCCAGCTGCTGATTCGGATCGACCCAGGTCTGCTGGGACCGCGAGCCAGCGTAGCGATGCGGACTCTCTCCTCACCGGCCGCAAGCAAAGGCTCGGAGCCGGGGCCCCGATTACAGTGTTTCTTCCGGTGTTCTTCGACAAGTTTCAACGCAAATTGGACAGAGGTTGTTCCGTACTACCAACGGTGTGGGCATGTTCCCCCCCAATGTAGGGTGTGTGGTGGTGGTCCTCGGGAGCGAAATCGGTAAAACAGTAGAGTCGAGTGGACGGGACCCAAACTCTGGGACGGGCTGGAGGGGGATGGCGGTTGGCCCCGCGCCCAGCTGGGAAAGACGTCGTCAGCAAGCAAGGCCCCGTGGTCCTCCAGTTGCAGCGGGCGCATCGGCTCGGGCCCCACCGTGGCACCCCAGCCCAGAGGAAGAGTCCCTGCACGTTGGCTCGCGGTACCCGCAGACAGGGTCGTGACCGAAGGCAAAGGGGGCATCGCCCGTGCCCTCGGGGCGAGAGGAGGAATCCCCACGCTGGGCCCCTGTCCCCGCAGACGGGTCGACCCGAAGTCGAGTCCGAAGCGGGCGACCTCGCCCGAGGCGGAGCACGGGCGGTACTGCTGCATTCGGATCGACCCGTCTGCTGGGACCGCGTGCGCCAGGTGTCGGACTCGTCCTCTCGGGCGGATAACCAACCACAACCCCGAGGGGAGGCCCGAACCCAGTGTTTCTTCGACAAGTTTCAACGCAAATTGGACAGAGTGGTGTTCCGTACTACCAACCAGATTGGTGTGGTGGGTGGTACGTCTATTATAAGGGTGTAGGTGGTCCTGCGGCCCGAATGGATCGGAAAACAATTGAGTCCAACGCGGACGGGGACCCAACTCTGGGACGAGCTAGGGGATGCCGGTTGGCCAAGGTCTCGCTGCCCAGCTGGGAGATGTCGGAAGGAAGGCCCTCGTGGTCCTCCAGGTAGCAGCGGGCGCCGGCTCGGGCCCCACCAGTGGCTCCCGGCCCAGAGGACGAGTCCCTGCACGTTGGCTCGCTGGTACCCGCAGACGGTCGACCTGAAGGCAAAGCGGGCATCGCCCGTGCTCCTCCGGGCGGAAGAGGAGGAGAGTTCCCATCGCTGGCCCCTGTCCCCGCAGACGGGTCGACCGAAGTCGGAGTCGAGGGCGACCTCTCGCGCCGAGGAGCACGGGCGGAGCCCACATCTGCATTCGGATCCACCCCCGTTTGGGGTGACCGCGAGCCAGCGTGCGAGGACTCGTCCTCTCAGGCGGTAGCCACGGCTCGAGCCGGGGCCCAAACCCACGGTGTTTCTTCGACAAGTTTTCAACGCAAATTGGACAGAGGTGTTCCGTACTACCAACGGGGTGGATTTTACGTCTATTATAGGGTGTAGGTGGTCCTCCAGCCCGAAATCGGAAAAAAATTAAGAGTCCAGCGGACGGGACCCAACTCTGGGACGGGCTAGAGAGGGATGGCGGTTGGCCCCCACGCCCAGCTGGGAGACGTCGGGAAGGCCCCCCGTGGTCCTCCAGTAGCTGCGGGCGCCGGCTCGGGACCCACTGTGGCTCGCGGCCCAGAGGACGAGTCCCTGCACGCTGGCTCGCGGTACCCGCAGACGGGTCGACCCGATGGCAGCAGCGTGCATCGCCCGTGCTCCTCGGGCGAGAGGAGGAGTCCCTGCACGCTGGCCCCCTGTCCCCGCAGACGGATCGACCCGAAGTCGGAGTCCGAGGGGCGACCTCTCGCCCGAGGTGCACGGGCGGAGCCCACAGCTGCATTCGGATCCACCCGTTTGCGGGGACCGCGAGCCAGCGTGCAGGGAATCGTCCTCTCGCGCGGTAGCCACGGCCCGAGCCGGGGACCGAACCCCACGGTGTTTCTTCGACAAGTTTTCAACGCAAATTGGACAGAGGTGTTCCGTACTACCAACGGGGTGGGTGTTACGTCTATTATAGGGTGTAGGTGGTCCTCCAGCCCGAAATCGGAAAAAAATTAGAGTCCAGCGGACGGGACCCAAGTCTGGGACGGCCTAGAGGGGGATGCCGGTTGGCCCCCGCGCCCAGCTGGGAGATGTCGGGAAGGCCCCCCGTGGTCCTCCAGTAGCAGTGGGCGCCGGCTCGGGCCCCACCGTGGCTCCCGGCCCAGAGGACGAGTCCCTGCACGTTGGCTCGCGGTACCCGCAGACGGGTCGACCCGAAGGCAAAGCGGGCATCGCCCGTGCTCCTCGGGCGAGAGGAGGAGTCCCCATCGCTGGCCCCCTGTCCCCGCTGACGGGTCGACCCATAGTGGGAGTCCGTGGGGCGACCTCTCGGCGGCGTTGAAGGGGCGGTGCCCACTGCTGCATTCGGATCGACCCGTCTGCTGGGACCGCGAGCCAGCGTGCAGGGACTCGTCCTCTCGGCCGGTAGCCACGGCCCGAGCCGGGGCCCGAACCCCACGGTGTTTCTTCGACAAGTTGTCAACGCAAATTGGACAGAGGTGTTCCGTACTACCAACGGGGTGGGTGTTACGTCTATTATAGGGTGTAGGTGGTCCTCGAGCCCGAAATCGGAAAAACATTAGAGTCGAGCGGACGGGACCCAACTCTGGGACGGGCTAGAGGGGGATGGCGCTTGGCCCCCGCGCCCAGCTGGGAGACGTCAGGAAGGCCCCCCGGTCACTCCGTGCAGCGGGCGCCGGCTGTTCCCCACCGTGGCCCCAGGACGAGTCCCGCACGTTGGTTCGCGGCCCGCACGGTCGACCTGAAGGCAGCAGCGGGCATCGCCCGTGCTTCTCGGGCGAGAGGAGGTGTCCCTGCACGCTGGCCCCCTGTCCCCGCAGACGGGTCGACCCGAAGTCGGAGTCCGAGGGGCGACCTCTCGCCCGAGGAGCACGGGCGGAGCCCACAGCTGCATTCGGATCCACCCGTTTGCGGGGACCGCGAGCCAGCGTGCGCAGGGACTCGTCCTCTCGGGCGGTAGCCACGGCCCGAGCCGGGGCCCGAACCCCACGGTGTTTCTTCGACAAGTTTTCAACGCAAATTGGACAGAGGTGTTCCGTACTACCAACGGGGTGGGTTTTACGTCTATTATAGGGTGTAGGTGGTCCTCCAGCCCGAAATCGGAAAAAAATTAGAGTACAGCGGACGGGACCCAACTCTGGGACGGGCTAGAGGGGGATTCCGGTTGGCCCCCGCGCCCAGCTGGGAGATGTCGGGAAGGCCCCCCGTGGTCCTCCAGTAGCAGCGGGCGCCGGCTCGGGCCCCACCGTGGCTCCCGGCCCAGAGGACGAGTCCCTGCACGCTGGCTCGCGGTACCCGCAGACGGGTCGACCCCAAGGCAGCAGCGGGCATCGCCCGTGCTCCTCGGGCGAGAGGAGGAGTCCCTGCACGCTGGCCCCCTGTCCCCGCAGACGGGTCGACCCGAAGTCGGAGTCCGAGGGGCGACCTCTCGCCCGAGGAGCACGGGCGGAGCCCCCAGCTGCATTCGGATCGACCCGTCTGCTGGGACCGCGAGCCAGCGTGCAGGGACTCGTCCTCTCGGCCGCAAGCAAAGGCCCGAGCCGGGGCCCGAACCCCACGGTGTTTCTTCGACAAGTTTTCAACGCAAATTGGACAGAGGTGTTCCGTACTACCAACGGTGTGGGAGTTACGTCTATTATAGGGTGTAGGTGGTCCTCGAGCCCGAAATCGGTAAAACATTAGAGTCGAGCGGACGGGACCCAACTCTGGGACGGGCTAGAGGGGGATGGCGGTTGGCCCCCGCGCCCAGCTGGGAGACGTCAGCAAGGCCCCCGTGGTCCTCCAGTAGCAGCGGGCGCCGGCTCGGGCCCCACCGTGGCTCCCGGCCCAGAGGAAGAGTCCCTGCACGTTGGCTCGCGGTACCCGCAGACGGGTCGACCCGAAGGCAAAGCGGGCATCGCCCGTGCTCCTCGGGCGAGAGGAGGAGTCCCTGCACGCTGGCCCCCTGTCCCCGCAGACGGGTCGACCCGAAGTCGGAGTCCGAGGGGCGACCTCTCGCCCGAGGAGCACGGGCGGTGCCCACTGCTGCATTCGGATCGACCCGTCTGCTGGGACCGCGAGCCAGCGTGCAGGGACTCGTCCTCTCGGCCGCAAGCAAAGGCCCGAGCTGGGGCCCGAACCCCACGGCAAGCTCCGATGTTTTCAACGCAAATTGGACAGAGGTGTTCCGTACTACCAACGGGGTGGGAGTTACGTCTATTATAGGGTGTAGGTGGTCCTCCAGCCCGAAATCGGAAAAAAAATTAGAGTCGAGCGGACGGGACCCGACTCTGGGACGGGCTAAAGAGGGATGGCGATTGGCCCCCGCGCCCAGCTGGGAGACGTCAGGAAGGCCCCCCGTGGTCCTCCAGTAGCAGCGGGCGCCGGC
Organism: Zoroaster sp. YZ-2022; assembly: GCA_029582265.1. Classification (NCBI taxonomy): domain Eukaryota; kingdom Metazoa; phylum Echinodermata; class Asteroidea; order Forcipulatida; family Zoroasteridae; genus Zoroaster; species Zoroaster sp. YZ-2022. The sequence goes on from CM055818.1 coordinate 58,191,771, forward strand.
TCGGGCCCCACCGTGGCTCGCGGCCCAGAGGACGAGTCCCTGCACGCTGGCTCGCGGTACCCGCAGACGGGTCGACCCGAAGGCAGCAGCGGGCATCGCCAGTGCCCTCGAGGAGGAGTCCCTGCACGCTGGCCCCCTGTCCCCGCAGACGGGTCGACCCGAAGTCGGTGTCCGCGGGGCGACCTCTCGCCCGAGGAGCACGGGCGGTGCCCGCTGCTGCTTTCGGATCGCCCCGTCTGCGGGGACCGCGAGCCAGCGTGCAGGGACTCGTCCTCTCGGCCGGTAGCCACGGCCCGAGCCGGGGCCCGTACCCCACGGTGTTTCTTAGACAAGTTTTCAACGCAAATTGGACAGAGGTGTTCCGTACTACCAACGGGGTGGGTGTTACGTCTATTATAGGGTGTAGGTGGTCCTCAAGCCCGAAATCGGAAAAAAATCAGAGTCCAGCGGACAGGACCCGGCACTCGGACGGGCTAGAGGGGGATGGCGGTTGGCCCCTCGCGCCCAGCTGGGATACGTCGGGAAGTCCCCCGTGATCCTTCAGTAGCAGCGGGCGCCGGCTCGGGCCCCACCGTGGCTCCCGGCCCAGAGGACGAGTCCCTGCACGCTGGCTCGCGGTACCCGCATACGGGTCGACCCGAAGGCAGCAGCGGGCATCGCCCGTGCTCCTCGGGCGAGAGGAGGAGTCCCTGCACGCTGGCCCCCTGTCCCCGCAGACGGGTTGACCCGAAGTCGGAGTCCGAGGGGCGACCTCTCGCCCGAGGAGCACGGGCGGTGCCCACTGCTGCATTCGGATTGAGCCATCTGCGGGGACCGCGAGCCAGCGTGCATGGACTCGTCCTCTCGGCCTGTAGCCACGTCCCGAGCCGGGGCCCGTACCCCACGGTGTTTCTTAGACAAGTTTTCAACGCAAATTGGACAGAGGTGTTCCGTACTACAAACGGGGTGGGTGTTACGTCTATTATAGGGTGTAGGTGGTCCTCGAGCCCGAAATCGAGAAAAAAATCAGAGTCCAGCGGACGGGACCCGACTCTGGGACGGGCTAGAGAGGGATGGCGGTTGGCCCCCGCGCCCAGGTGGGAGACGTCAGGAAGGCCCCCCGTGGTCCTCCAGTAGCAGCGGGCACCGGCTCAGGCCCAACCGTGGCTCCCGTCCCAGAGGTCGAGTCCCTGCACGCTGGCTCGCGGTACCCGCAGATGGGTTGACCCGAAGGCAGCAGCGGCCATCGCCCGTGCTCCTCGGGCGAGAGGAGGAGTCCCTGCACGCTGGCCCCCTGTCCCCGCAGACGGGTCGACCTGAAGTCGGAGTCCGAGGGGCGACTCGCCCGAGAAGCACGGGCGGTGCCCGCTGCATTGGGAGCGACCCGTCGGCGGGGCCCGCGAGCCCGCGTGCCGGGACTCGTCCTCTCGGCCGGTAGCCACGGCCCGAGCCGGGGCCCGAACCCCACGGTGTTTCTTCGACAAGTTTTCAACGGAAATTGGACAGAGGTGTTCCGTACTACAAACGGGGTGGGTGTTACGTCTATTGTAGGATGTAGGTGGTCCTCGAGCCCGAAATCGGAAAACAAATCAGAGTCCAGCGGACGGGACCCGACTCTGGGACGGGCTAGAGGGGGATGGCGGTTGGCCCCTGCGCGCCCAGCTGGGTGAGACGTCAGGAAAGCCCCCGTGGTCCTCCAGTAGTAGTGGCGCCGGCTCTGGGCCCCACCGTGGATCGCGGCCCAGAGGACGAGTCCCTGCACGCTGGCTCGCGGTACCCGCAGACGGGTCGACCCGAAGGCAGCAGCGGGCCTCGCCATGGTGCCCTCGGGCGAGAGGAGGATTCGCACGCTGGCCCCGGTCCCAGCAGACGGGTCGCGCCGACGCCGGAGCACGCGGGGCGACCTCTCGCCCGCGGAGCCCGGGCGGTGCCCGCTGCTGCATTCGGATCGACCCGTCTGCGGGACCGCGAGCCAGCGTGCAGGGACTCGTCCTCTCGGCCGGTAGCCACGGCCCGAGCCGGGGCCAGAACCCCACGGTGTTTCTTCGACAAGTTTTCAACGCAAATTTGACAGAGGTATTCCGTACTACCAACGGGGTGGGTGTTACGTCTATTATAGGGTGTAGGTGGTCCTCGAGCCCGAAATCGGAAAAAAAATCAGAGTCCAACGGACCGGACCCGACTCTGGGACGGGCTAGAGGGGGATGGCGGTTGGCCCCCGCGCCCAGCTGCGAGACGTCAGGAAGGCCCTGCGTGGTCCTCCAGTAGCAGCGGGCGCCGGCTCGGGCCCCACCGTGGCTCGCGGCGCAGAGGACGAGTCCCTGCACGCTGGCTCGCGGTACCCGCAGACGGGTCGACCCGAAGTCGGAGTCCGAGGGGCAACCTCACGGCCGTTCAACCCTATATACGCTCAGCGTTAAAAAGTTCATTCCCATTCGTCTGAGCGAGTTTTCATATCTCCAATAACGGCAAAGCCATTACGTCATCCATATAAGTTGAATTCAAGATGGCGGTGAAAATTCCGTGAAAATAAATCATACAACAGGGGCAATAAAATCAGCAATACCAGGAGTTTTACTTTACAACAATCATTGTTAATCATGTAATCAGTGACAAACATGAGACTTGTCATGTTTTTAAACATAATTTAATATGCCTGTATAAAATAATCCGTGAAATGTGTGTTTTGCTGACGTTCTGTGTGACCATATTTTCCGTCAACGTTTTGAACGGTCATGAAATTCCCGTATTTGTTTTTTCTTATATTAAAAGCTCAAAGTTTACCTTCGTAATAGGTATTTAAATTTCTGATAAATAAATAAATTTCCCAACTGCCATCAAACTCTAGATAAAAGGCCAGCGGTAGGTTTTAGATTTTAGGCAACGTAAATTTGTATTTTACAGATGCGGCGGAGAGGGCGTACTATGTACATAGTACACATACATGTACATACGTGTACGGTAGGTACGTGGTGCTATTCATCGTATACGATACTATATGTACTACCTGTGTGTGTACAGTACGTGTACGGTGTGGCGCGTAAACATACATATGTACTGAGTGGCTCGAACTTTGAAATGCAAAATATTGACAAATTCGCCATACACATGGGATGTGTGTATATATGCATTAGAAAATTGCTGATTGTCAGAGCTGCGTGTGATGCACATGGAGGACATAAATAAATAACTCTTGAGACAAGTATAGTATAGTTTTCCATATTTCTCCTTTTATTTAAAGTTAGGCTACATCAAGTCAACTGTTTTCTTAACAATGTTATAAAATCATGAGTTTCATTTGCATCAAGAAGCCTAAATAAACTGTGTAGAGTGTGTGGGCGATTAACAACAACAGCTTTACATAAGAATAGTTCTACAGTATGTACACAATACACTAAGGAGTCTGAAAGAGCATTTAAGATTAATGTATGGCAAGATGATGCCCTGGTTCACCCTCGTTATTTGTGCTGGAAGTGCATAAGGTTTTTGAGACATGAGGCCAGTGATTCAAGAAGTGGACCCAGGGAGACAACGATAATAACTTGGGACAAACACTCACGAACAGGAAAATGTGACACATGTGAGCTGTACAGAAATCACCGCAAGGGGTGCCGTCCTATAAAGCGGTAAAGGAGTGGCTACGGCCTTCCTAATTGTACAAGAACACAAGACGTTGGCGCTGAGACCAGCCCCTGTTTAACTTTAAATATACCGCCATACATCAGTGAGCCAGTTCCACATTATTTGGATATTTTACATTCAGCAGCAGAGGCCACCTTTTCATCTGCGCCATATGCCAATGTATCTTAGGTTTACCAACTGTTCAAACAACATGTGAACACAATTTTTGTGCTGACTGTTTGCTAGCTTGGTTTGAGTACAGACAAAGCAACAATGTGCCCTGTCCTATCTGTAACACACAAGTTTATATTGGAGATGTTACTCTATGCCCAAGGGTTCTGCGTGTTCAACTAACAACACTCCCAACAGTCTGTTCCAACTGCGGAACCATTGGAAAATTAGTTCCAATGAAAAGTCATGTTTGCCCCCTACAAACCCCCAGACCTACATGTAGAGCAGCTGTGTACTACCCACCTTCCTCCCCAAATAAAAGTCAAGAAAGCTATAAGACAGAAGCAACACAAGCAGCTCGTTTGCTTAAGTCAATGGCCACTAAACATGTCAAAGGTACTCCCATCCCTCCAGAGATTGAGGAAGCAGCTGACAGATGGACTTGGCTCAAACTCACGCAATCCCAGAATGTCAGACTCAAAACTCTTGGCAGGGTAAGTTTAATCGACTTTGTTACAGCTCATACATTAAATTCACTGAATCCTGTTTATGTTATTCTCTTTTTCTTTTTTTGGACGGGGGGGGGTAGACAAATGGCATGTGTTTTTATTAAGTGTTTATTGTTTTTGTCTCACTCAGCCAGCCTATGCTAAACTCATAAGCCATGCAAAGGCAAAGGAACTGGATGAGCCTGTAAGTGAGCCACAACCAAGTGTTGATGACAACAGCTGTATGAGTGCCAACCTGTATCTAGCTATGATGCGGGATTGTCAGCTAGCATGGGAGCAACTGCGGAAGCTTCGCAGGTAATTTGAAAATATTGTTAACAAATATTGCCTCAAAAAACTAACGCAGCTCTTTAAACAGCCTTAGTGATATTTAAACAAAATTACATGCTTAATTAATTTATATGGAATGGATACATGTACATGTACTGTAGTTTGTTTTTGGGAGTTGGAGGAGGTGAAATGTGATGAATTAGTTTGTTTATCTATAAATTTGTTTGGGACCTATATTTATCCAAGGCGCCTATGTCCCCCCAAACTTTTGAAAATGAAACTTATTTCATTAATTGTATTTGTTTGAAATCATAAATTATTAGTATGATTTTATTGTATTTATACCTATCTATTTAACGCAAATCTTTCCTTAATTGCTCAAATCAACAGATTGCGTTGTGAGATCGATTGTTCAGATTTTTGTGCTATCTATAGATCTCATAGATTATGCATAGATTGAGCAGAGCAATCTGCAGATTGTGCAAATCCCTAATTGCTCTCAACATATACATTCACAGCTTCCTTACAACAAATTAAAGACATTGTAGGCAAGCTGATTCCTCTCCTCTTCAAATCTTCCAGTGCCAAGGGGCTTGATGGGATGGAGACTCGGCAGGTACCATGTGTTGTTGTCTATGACATATTAAGTAGCATGGTCTTTGATTATCTGGATAGGCATGGCATGTGAGTATTCCTTCCTTGTATGCAGTGACTACTTGATGTGTAATACTTGTGATTGCCTGTAATTAAATATAACAATTCAACATAAGTACATGTACATACATATACCAAAAACTAATTGATATTTGTTTACTACCAGATATTTGTTTGAGCTACATAACTTATTTTTGATTTTCACACTTTCTATTTAGTGCATGACCACTAGTTATCTGATGAACTTATTATTTATCAGTGTTGGAATAACAAAACTTGTTGATTTTGTATATATACTTTGCAGAAATGGTTCACTGACATGGCACAGTGTTATTCCAAGTAATGAAATCTGGCTGAAGATTGGGGTGACAAGGGGGGAAACTCATTCAAGATGTGCTACCAGATAGTCAACACTCATCATCCCAACTCTAAGAAAAATACTGTTGTATTCACATGTTTCGAGGCACCTGACTCAACTGTGAATTTACATCGTACACTACCCCAATCATGGAGAAAGTAGCTGAACTACAAAAGCAGACTTGAGGTACGTAACTGACATAATCTGACTTTACCCAGATCGGCATTAAAATCAATTAGTCAACAGTTTCAAAGTCTGTAATGTTTGCGTTCAATATTTTGTACAAGCTAAGTTTATTTTAAATAATGACTTACTCTATGCAATGAATCTTTCCAGATAGTTGTATTGGCTTGAAGCACAGGGATGTTTATTTGTAGGGGAACACCACTGCTATATGCCCCGTGAAGCAGATTATGTTGAACTCGTAATAAATGCAAATCAGAAAAACAAAGTGTCAGTGTTTTGAATGCAGTTAAATGATAAATATGTTTCTTTTTGTGATTTAAACCAGGGAAAGTCCATTAAGCTATTCTTCTTTGGAGATTACGAGCTCATCACCAAGATGTATGGAATATGCAGTTGTAATGGTAGGTACATTTATGGTACATTGTAAACTTCTAAGAAGATATAACAAATTTGTCAAAGGTGGGGCTTATGTAGGCATGTCGGAAAGTGGGGAGAGGGACAGGCCTTCCACTTGTTGCCATGACATGTATAAAAAGGCAATGTAAAATAAACAAATAAATGCTACCTATGGAAATGGGGTTTAATTCAACACAAACTCAGTAGATATTGTAACCAAAATCATCAATCACAATTCTGTAAAATGCTTATAAATTATGTAACAAACCTTTGTAATTCTTTTGAAGCCCGGTATTGCTGCCTGTATTGCCTAGCCTCACGGGAACAGATGCAAGTGTCACATACAGAGCGGGGGGATTGTTCACCTCGGTCCCTTCATTCAATGCAGGTGGACTACGCTGCATATTGTGCTGATGGCTCAAGAAAGTCCCGAGCCAAAGATGTGTCCCATAGTGTCATTGCACAGCCAATGCTCATGCTACCAATTGACCAGGTAAGTGTACATTAGGTGCAGATCCAGTTCCAATGCTTCTTATTAGGAGTTCTGTTTATGGGCGTATGGTGAGCTGTTATAGTTGAGTGCAGATTGGACATTCCCCCTCCCATCTGAATCCTCTTCTAAGCAGACATGGTGTTGTGTACTAGTCACTGTGTTAAAACAGAGTACATATAATACAAGATTATAACATAATTATTAGAAAATGAATATTTAGACATATCTAATGGAAGTTATTTGTCTTTTTGGTGAATCAGGTTGTGTTACCTAGCCTGCACATGTCATTGGGTATATTTAAGAAGCTATTTGACATGTTGGAGCATAATGCCATGAACTTGACATGAAGCTCTTCTCGCTGTGTGACAAATACTGATGAAGACGATGATGACGCTTCACCAGAGTGTAATTTTGACCAGCCAGTGAATGCCGAGTACAAGCGCCAAATAGCACTTAAAGAGGAAAAGCAGAAGAAAGAAGAGGAGCTGGATCAGATAGAGGAGGAATTGCCACTCCATCTACTGCAGAATAATCTTCAGGCTATAGACCAAACCTTTCAAGACATGGCAAAGAGAGCATTCACACTTCGCCAAGAGCTACAAGAGTTGGTGAGTTTATTTTTACAATTTGTTATTGTATTATTTATATTTATTTTCATTTTATTTTGTTTTTTAATTTGTTTATTTATTTATCATAATTTACATCTGATGCATGTTCAAATAAGCTTATCCCTTCAATAATGTTATTTATATTTACATGTATGTAGGACAACATTCACATGAGACTTCCCCTGGGAACAGGACCAGTGGTTGGTTGCTTGGATGATGTACTCCAAGATTTCAAGGTTATGCGACAGGCCTATCACGGGAAGTCATTTGTGGGCAATCATGTCCATAGATGTTGCCAGGTGAAACAAATTATTGTTTGGTGTTATATTGTGTAATATTCAAGTTTATAAACAAATATTCATGGTTCACGTATTTAATTTATGGCTTATACACTTACCATAATACTACTTTATCCTCAATTAGGTTGATGTTATCCAAGCACTCACGGCAGCCCCACGTAAGGTCCTTCAGGAAATGCCTTGTGATAACATTCCTGTTGCTCAACATCAGGCACTTGTCAGAAATGCTGCTCAAGTTGGGGCTACATTCAGTGAAACCTTCTTGAAGTTTGCAGACGTGCATCACGCAATCAACCACTCAAAGCCAATCAAACACGATGACATAATAAAAATTGGTAAGAAAAAGTTAGTTTAAATACAGAGGGGAATGTGACAAATCTGCGATCATCAAACACTCCACCGATTTGGACCATATCATTGACTGGCAGAATGCAAAGATCATAGCCCCGGAAAAGCACTGGTACACCCGTCGTATCAGAGAGGCTATTGAGATTCATAAACATGACACTGTCCCCCAGGACATCGGCTATTTCATCAGCAACATTTGGCATTCAATCCTACCATCCACCAACACCCACACCCCACTGTCAACTGATACGCCTCAGCGAGCAGGCAACTCACATACAGCAGGCGGAAACACACACAACAAGAACAATGCCACGGTGGCAACCAATCACAGCACATCACACAACAGTAGCACCAATCGGAACACTTCCCATTCTACACATAATCCCAGCAAATACTACTTAAGGAGTTGCATCGGCAAACCTCTTCATTCTCCTGAAGAAGATTAGAGCAGGCTAATCGAAACGTTGAGAATAACCCGTGAAGTCCCTATGGTTCTCCCTGAACCATATTAACCCGTGAAGTCCCCGTGGTTCTCCCTGAACCATAATTCTCACTTAGCGACAGTAGAGAAAAACGATGCGTTCGAAATTGGTTCTCCCTTGAACCTTTCTCACTTAACGAAGGTTGAGATACGAGTTGTGCGATACGGTTCTTTTCAGAACCTGTATCTCAGCTTCACGTTAGTTGAGATAAACACATGGTGTTACCGCAAACCGAAACGATATCGATATTCCACCATGCAAAGCCTCAAAACTTATATTAAATACTCTCCATAAACTTCACTTCCTTATTCTAACAATGTGCATTAGTGTAAGTTTTAAGGGAGTACATTGTCACCAAACCTCTATATGCTTGACTCCATTTTAAGAAGGAAAGGTACACCATACTTCATTACATTGCAAGACACCACGATTTCATGTGTATACAGTACTAAACCTACCTTTAAATTAATGTTCTGATGATTTATTCACTGCAGACACCTGTATAAAAGAGCTTTATGGCCTGCTACAGAAGTAACTTCCCCGACTGCATCAATAACCCAAAACTACATCTCCTGGAGGACCATACAGTCGGTCAACTTCAGCGGTTTGGTGTTGGTTTTGGCCTTCTTAATGAGCAAGGTGGTGAGCTCATACACACAGAGTTCAACCGTACTGGCCGAGTTGTGTGTGGGATGAAAGACCCCTTCAGCGCCTTATTACAATAGTAAAGCGACACCATCTTAGCACCACTCCTGAAATCCAAAACACACAATCACAAAGTTTCATAAGAAAGAGGAATGATTAAAAATACCATGAATTACAAAAAATTAAAATAAACAAAAATAAATAAAAAACAGTTTTGTTTTATGTATCCAGCATACATGTTCTTGTATGACTTGATCATGTACATGTACGTGTACATGATCCAGTAGGCCTAATGTAAACATGAAGAAAAAAAACATTGTGACCAACATGTACATGTAACTTATAATAACAGTAAATGCATATGTACGTATACAGTATTAGGCAGCATAATATATTTTTAAGCATGATGATGACCATTCATGAAGTGACAAGTGTTCATACATATGTGCATTTATCAAAAATGTATTTATTGAAATGTTCCGCATCCATGGTCATTGCTATTTTATTTGTATAATTTGATAGTGTTAAGTAGGTACACACATTATTAAGCAATTATTTTTCTTGTTTTGCTTTCAACCTATTGTGAGCAAAGAGCAATGACGTGTCATGATTGTAAATATGAATAAATAGCAACACATTTTGTTTCTCCCATGTAAACAACTAGCTGTCCCATGACATGAGGCAACGTGCAAGTCAAAAGAGCCTGAAATCCACTCTCTGAGCCAATTTTTTTTTTTTAGCCACCTACAATAATTTCAGATTTAGTCCTAGACTTGCAAGTTGAAAATGTTTTTATGGAAACAAATAAAATAAATTATAGGTCTAAAGTTATAGAAAAATTCTATTATTTTAAGTTACGTTACCATGTTTTGAGTCAAATTATTAAATTTGTGTCTGCTTCAAGAAGTTAAAGACATGGTCTCCGAGGTGACTTGTGATCTTTTCTAGATTCTAACGTTCGTTAAGTAGTACTAGTACTAACGTTTTAAAAGTTTATTTTGATATTATTATATTATTATATCGTTTTTATGGAGATAGCTTATGCTTATAGTTATATCATTATCATGGAGGAAGTTCCTTAGTTATGTACATGTTTAATATTTCCTCCATGGTTCAATGTACATGTACATGTACATGTACATGTTTGTATACACGCATGTCCATGTTCTGTACATGTACTATATACATTAATAGTTTATTTATAATACAGTATGTAGATCCACATGTGGGCCACATGTACGCTGTGCATGTGTACGTCGCTAGCTACGTGACATGCCTTGAAAAAGAAAACAACAAAAACTCCCCTCAAAACACATACTTTATTTTCAAAACTACCGCTGGCCTTACCTTGTCATTCATGTGGTTGGTGGAACTATCTGAGATCTGATTGTGGTTGAAAATACTGTATCAGCCAAAACTTTAGTTCTGATGAAAAATTACTTTTAATAATGAGAAGTTTTACACGTGGTTTCAAGACGCCAAATAACCGCTTATCGTGTCGGGGCTCGTCATAGGTTAAATGTTATCATGCAAATATATTTTAAAGTGATTTGCGTAAGAAATGAATATTTATATATCTTCCAACTACGTAAAAATGGTTTACTTGATTATATTTTACTTTAACCAATCAAAACAACAACATCAATATTTTTAAATACGTTTATATTACGCCCATTGATCGAGCCTAATTTGCATATTCTTCGTCGTACGAATGCCGCGACCTATTCCAACAACAGAGGGCGCTATTTTTTAAAAGGAGAACGGCCCTGACCTCTCGCCCGAGGAGCACGGGCGGTGCCCACTGCTGCATTCGGATCTACCCGTCTCCGGGGACCGCGAGCCAGCGTACAGGGACTCGTCCTCTCGGCCGGTAGCCACGGCCAGAGCCGGGGCCCGAACCCCACGGTGTTTCTTCGACAAGTTTTCAACGCAAATTGGACAGAGGTGTTCCGTACTACCAACGGGGTGGGTGTTACGTCTATTATAGGGTGTAGGTGGTCCTCGAGCCCGAAATCGGAAAAAATCAGAGTCCAGCGGACAGGACCCGACTCTGGGACGGGCTAGAGGGGGATGGCGGTTGGCCCCCACGCCCAGCTGGGAGACGTCGGGAAGGCCCCCCGTGGTCCTCCAGTAGCAGCGGGCGCCGGCTCGGGCCCCACCGTGGCTCGCGGCCCAGAGGACGAGTCCCTGCACGCTGGCTCGCGGTACCCGCAGACGGGTCGACCCGAAGGCAGCAGCGGGCATCGCCCGTGCTCCTCGGGCGAGAGGAGGAGTCCCTGCACGCTGGCCCCCTGTCCCCGCAGACGGGTCGACCCGAAGTCGGAGTCCGAGGGGCGACCTCTCGCCCGAGGAGCACGGGCGGAGCCCACAGCTGCATTCGGATCCACCCGTTTGCGGGGACCGCGAGCCAGCGTGCAGGGACTCGTCCTCTCGGGCGGTAGCCACGGCCCGAGCCGGGCCCGAACCCCACGGTGTTTCTTCGACAAGTTTTCAACGCAAATTGGACAGAGGTGTTCCGTACTACCAACGGGGTGGGTGTTACGTCTATTATAGGGTGTAGGTGGTCCTCGAGCCCGAAATCGGAAAAAAATCAGAGTCCAGCGGACAGGACCCGACTCTGGGACGGGCTAGAGGGGGATGGCGGTTGGCCCCCACGCCCAGCTGGGAGACGTCGGGAAGGCCCCCCGTGGTCCTCCAGTACCAGCGGGCGCCGGCTCGGGCCCCACCGTGGCTCGCGGCCCAGAGGACGAGTCCCTGCACGCTGGCTCGCGGTACCCGCAGACGGGTCGACCCGAAGGCAGCAGCGGGCATCGCCCGTGCTCCTCGGGCGAGAGGAGGAGTCCCTGCATGCTGGCCCCCTGTCCTCGCAGACGGATCGACCCGAAGTCGGAGTCCGAGGGGCGACCTCTCGCCCGATGAGCACGGGCGGAGCCCACAGCTGCATTCGGATCGACCCGTTTGCGGGGACCGCGAGCCAGCGTGCAGGGACTCGTCCTCTCGGGCGGTAGCCACGGGCTGAGCCGGGGCCCGAACCCCACGGTGTTTCTTCGAGAAGTTTTCAACGCAAATTGGACAGAGGTGTTCCGTACTACCAACGGGGTGGGTGTTACGTCTATTAGAGGGTGTAGGTGGTCCTCGAGCCCGAAATCGGAAAAAAAAATCAGAGTCCAGCGGACAGGACCCGACTCTGGGACGGGCTAGAGGGGGATGGCGGTTGGCCCCCACACCCAGCTGCGAGACGTCGGGAAGGCCCCCCGTGGTCCTCCAGTAGCAGCGGGCGCCGGCTCGGGCCCCCACCGTGGCTCTCGGCCCAGAGGACGAGTCCCTGCACGCTGGCTCGCGGTACCCGCAGACGGGTCGACCCGAAGGCAGCAGCAGGCATCGCCCGTGCTCCTCGGGCAAGAGGAGGAGTCCCTGCACGCTGGCCCCCCTGTCCTCGCAGACGGGTCGACCCGAAGTCGGAGTCCGAGGGGCGACCTCTAGCCCGAGGAGCACGGGCGGAGCCCACTTCTGCATTCGGATCGACCCGTCTGCGGGGACCGCGAGCCAGCGTGCAGGGACTCGTCCTCTCGGCCGGTAGCCACGGCCCGAGCCGGGGCCCGAACCCCACGGTGTTTCTTCGACAAGTTTTCAACGCAAATTGGACAGAGGTGTTCCGTACTACCAACGGGGTGGGTGTTACGTCTATTATAGGGTGTAGGTGGTCCTCGAGCCCGAAATCGGAAAAAAAATCAGAGTCCAGCGGACGGGACCCGACTCTTGGACGGGCTAGAGGGGGATGGCGGTTGGCCACCGCGCCCAGCTGGGAGACGTCAGGAAGGCCCCCCGTGGTCCTCCAGTAGCAGCGGGCGCCGGCTCGGGCCCCACCGTGGCTCGCGGCCCAGAGGACGAGTCCCTGCACGCTGGCTCGCGGTACCTACAGACGGGTCGACCCCAAGGCAGCAGCGGGCATCGCCCGTGCTCCTCGGGCGAGAGGAGGAGTCCCTGCACGCTGGCCCCCTGTCCCCGCAGACGGGTCGACCCGAAGTCGGAGTCCGAGGGGCGACCTCTCGCCCGATGAGCACGGGCGGAGCCCACAGCTGCATTCGGATCGACCCGTTTGCGGGGACCGCGAGCCAGCGTGCAGGGACTCGTCCTCTCGGGCGGTAGCCACGGGCTGAGCCGGGGCCCGAACCCCACGGTGTTTCTTCGAGAAGTTTTCAACGCAAATTGGACAGAGGTGTTCCGTACTACCAACGGGGTGGGTGTTACGTCTATTATAGGGTGTAGGTGGTCCTCGAGCCCGAAATCGGGAAAAAATCAGAGTCCAGCGGACAAGACCAGACTCTGGGACGGGCTAGAGGGGGATGGCGGTTGGCCCCCACGCCCAGCTGGGAGTCGTCGGGAAGGCCCCCCGTGGTCCTCCAGTAGCAGCGGGCGCCGGCTCGGGCCCCACCGTGGCTCGCGGCCCAGAGGACGAGTCCCTCCACGCTGGCTCGCGGTACCCGCAGACGGGTCGACCCCAAGGCAGCAGCGGGCATCGCCCGTGCTCCTCGGGCGAGAGGAGGAGTCCCTGCACGCTGACCCCCTGTCCCCGCAGACGGGTCGACCCGAAGTCGGAGTCCGAGGGGCGACCTCTCGCCCGAGGAGCACGGGCGGAGCCCACAGCTGCATTCGGATCCACCCGTTTGCGGGGACCGCGAGCCAGCGTGCAGGCACTCGTCCTCTCGGGCGGTAGCCACGGCCCGAGCCGGGGTCCGAACCCCACGGTGTTTCTTCGACAAGTTTTCAACGCAAATTGGACAGAGGTGTTCCGTACTACCAACGGGGTGGGTGTTACGTCTATTAGAGGGTGTAGGTGGTCCTCGAGCCCGAAATCGGAAAAAAAAAATCAGAGACCAGCGGACAGGACCCGACTCTGGGACGGGCTAGAGGGGGATGGCGGTTGGCCCCCACGCCCAGCTGCGAGACGTCGGGAAGGCCCCCCGTGGTCCTCCAGTAGCAGCGGGCGCCGGCTCGGGCCCCACCGTGGCTCTCGGCCCAGAGGACGAGTCCCTGCACGCTGGGTCGCGGTACCCGCAGACGGGTCGACCCGAAGGCAGCAGCAGGCATCGCCCGTGCTCCTCGGGCAAGAGGAGGAGTCCCTGCACGCTGGCCCCCTGTCCTCGCAGACGGGTCGACCCGAAGTCGGAGTCCGAGGGGCGACCTCTAGCCCGAGGAGCACGGGCGGAGCCCACTTCTGCATTCGGATCGACCCGTCTGCGGGGACCGCGAGCCAGCGTGCAGGGACTCGTCCTCTCGGCCGGTAGCCACGGCCCGAGCCGGGGCCCGAACCCCGTACTACCAACGGGGTGGGTGTTACGTCTATTATAGGGTGTAGGTGGTCCTCGAGCCCGAAATCGGAAAAAAATTCAGAGTCCAGCGGACGGGACCCGACTCTTGGACGGGCTAGAGGGGGATGGCGGTTGGCCACCGCGCCCAGCTGACGGGTCGACCCCAGACGGGTCGACCCCAAGGCAGCAGCGGGCATCGCCCGTGCTCCTCGGGCGAGAGGAGGAGTCCCTGCACGCTGACCCCCTGTCCCCGCAGACGGGTCGACCCGAAGTCGGAGTCCGAGGGGCGACCTCTCGCCCGAGGAGCACGGGCGGTGCCCACTGCTGCATTCGGATCGACCCGTCTGCTGGGACCGCGAGCCAGCGTGCAGGGACTCGTCCTCTCGGCCGGTAGCCACGGCCCGAGCCGGGCCCCGAACCCCACGGTGTTTCTTCGACAAGTTTTCAACGCAAATTGGACAGAGGTGTTCCGTACTACCAACGGGGTGGGTGTTACGTCTACGGCTGTTTCTGTTTAAAAAAAGTACCCCCTCTGTTGTCGAAAGTTAAACAGTATGCAAATGAGGCGTTTGATCCGTCATTCATACATCTCGCGCGTAGGGGTGACGCGTGTGGTTCAAATCTATATTTGGTTTGTTTACATTTTGCTTTCTTGTGATTGGTTTTCAAGTTAAATATGCAATTTTTTTATGAATATACTAAGTTTATTTAATAAACAGTCACATGATAGCTTTTCCCGCGAAATTGAGGCTGTTTACATTGTGGAATTGCCGGTGAAGTCTACGTAGTGGAAGGCAGCCATTTAAATGTCGTCTTTGCCTTGAACATTTGAAGACGTTTTTCAAGCTGTCGTCATGGATACGTCCGAATTTTTGATAAGCACAATCGACCTAGTAAATCAACGATGATGGCATCTACTTTTATTTTATCCACAAAGTAAGTCTGGGACAAGGTTATTTCCTTTAAAAAACTTTCCCCCAAAAATCAGTTTATGCGGTTGGTTTTAATATTATTGTGTACAAAGTAATGGCGTTTAACGTACTGTACATACATGTTTAGTGCATCCATCGTAACGCATTACGTGTTTACGTACACCGTACACGGTTAACTCGTTTTGATCGTGTGTATTCTGAATGCATAGAAAGGATAGCCATTTTTACAGAAACAGTTGTGTACGGTTACTGTGAATTCTTGCAAAAAGACATGTACTGCATCAAATGAACATTCAGCCTGATCCCTGACAATGAATACATTTGGCCTCGCAGTCTTTAAGTTTATTAAAACACACAGTGGCGTTAAAATTAATAAATGATAGGCAAACTTTTCGTTGTTAATAAAGTGAAACTTGTTTCAACAATGTTCGTTTTACATGTATTGAATTCAGTAGTTCAATCGATAGGCCTAACGTTATGAACGTGAATGTAACTTCACACTGTACATTATTGTACATTTACGGTATACTGCATTTTCATCCGCATGTCAACTTTGCACTATATTTACATGCTTGGAAATATAATGGTGTTGAAGATATCCAAGAGAACGGTCTGGATGAGTAGTGTTATTTTATAATGTTTTCATAGAACTATGGAAGCCTTACTATTATTTTATTATCATTTCTTTCAACCAGGAATTGAAAACAGTTTACAACATTGGCAGTTGGCCCCTATTAATTTAGATCATCTACGACAACAGGTAATTTAACTAGAAATAGTATTCAGTCTAATTCTTATTTACATGTAGGCTACTTATTAACAGACGATTTCTGCTTTTTCAATTTATTTGTATTTCCTCCATTTGTCCTTCATGTCCTCTGTTGTTATTCTCCTATGATAGTTCAAGGCAACTTGTCCATTCTCATTTTCGTCATTTCAATTTTGTTTGTTACATAAAGGCCTTTGTACATTATTTATAAATTATATACATTGTAAATGCTCTGCTTCCAGTTTTCTCTAAAGTTCTTTTGAGTATTCACCACAGGTCCTTTTAAATGATAAGTGCAAAAATTAAAAACATATTTTTCTTGTGTTTCAGGCTCTGTATAGCTTGTTCAATGGCAACTGGAATTGGATCTCCAGGTTACTGCTTTTTGAGAAGGTTGGCAGCTTTCAAGATGTTGTCACTAGACTTGCTTCATCAAAAGTTGTACTAGGCCTACATATAGGTCTGTCTGGAGATGTTTTCTTCGGGCATACATGGGCAGATAGTTGATGCACTTTTCCAAGTGGAAGACACGATGCCCAGACAACCACCACATTTTTTAAGTTGAACATGCAGTATTCTAGGACTTTGGAGATTTTATTTTCAATTTCTTTGGTCGTCCTGGTTGTGCCTGTTTGTTGAACTGTTCACAAACTTGGTAGTTGTCTACCCTCTCATGTTTATACCAGTTAGGCGTGACTGATTGTCAGTGCCTTAATTTCCTCGCGCAAGTATACATTTACCTATATTATATTTTGATTTATATGGATGTCACATTGTTTGATTTATGCAATATATACACAATTATTAATCATATTGCATATAAATTTATATTTATCACTTTTATAATCACTTCAAATGATTAACTTCGTCATCAGCTTTCATGTTCCATTTTAAGATTCAATTAATAAGTTTTCGAGTCTCAACATAATAAATTCACTTTTATCAATCTTGACCATCTTAGAATGGTTGTTTTTTGTCTATATCCATCTGGTTGTTGTCTACATTGCCTTTATTTGTGACTGTTACTATTTATTATTCCTCGGTTATAATTTTTTTTATTTTATGTTACACACCCCCTTCTCTGCTGAGCCAATCCGTTTGTTCAACTTTGTTATGTTTATATAACATTCATATAAAATTACAATGTTCATTTCTCTTGTAGTGTTTGTAAGATTGTTGCATTTTTGGCCAAATAAATAATGACAATAAAATAATTGATGGATGTTGATCAGAAATGTCGTCCCATATACTCCAACCAAACACATCTTTTGAAAAAAGGCCTTCCTGCGATCTGAATAGTTAAAATATTGTGCTGCTTATCTTGGCCCTGTCAAATTTAACGTTTATATATAATTACAATGTTCATTTCTCATTTATTCTTTGTATGATTGTTGTATTTTGACCGAATAAAACATAATAATAATATAATATTTGATGGTGTTGCTTAGAATTGTGGTCCCATGTTCTCCCACCAAATAATTATAGAAAATGCCTTTCTGAAGTCTGAACACCTGCTTATCTTAGCCATTTTCATGTAGCTATAATCAGTCTATTACCATAATTCTTCATAACTTTGTCAGAGCATTTTTTTAAATGAAAATCAAAACTCATCTCCAGATAAACAGGAATGTGGAAAACAAGGTAACATACTCGGTGATTTCCCATAACTTTTCACAATGTCCACCGCGCGTCGCTCACATGCACACATACAAATGAGCGCGACGCGTACATAGACGTCCGTGTATTACACGTATAATCCCGCACACGCGCGCTGTATGTAAATTCCTATTTGTTTGTGCACGTCACAACGACTTCAAACCCCGCGTAAACACCGACACTCAACTTAAACAAAACCTTATAAAAACTTGTAAAAAGTGTTGTCCCAGGAATAATATTTGGAAAAATACTTGTAAAAACATTTAATCTCACTAATGGAAATGTAGAAGTATGAATGGAAAATTCTGCTGATGTTATAAAAGAGCATATTTGAAGGGTATAATTTCAACATGAACGTTAAGTAGGCAGACAATGAAAATCGTTCTTTTTTTAAAAGTGTATTTCTTTTAGTCCCAACAAATACAACATTTGAAAGAAAATTTCATATAAGTGAGAAAACATCTTTCATTTTACTTCAAATACAATCATAACATTTTCAAAGCGGGTCAATTCATGATTCATTCATGTAAACTTTATGGACTATAGAGGCTGACATGTTTGTGCATGACGTCATGATATTCCACTGGAGTAATGAAAAACAAACGCGCGTTTGTTGGAACTTTATTACGCACAACGCACGTAAACGAAACAGCCGTGCCCAGAGGACGAGTCCCTGCACGCTGGCTCGCGGTACCCGCAGATGGGTCGACCCGAAGGCAGCAGCGGCCATCGCCCGTGCTCCTTGGGCGAGAGGAGGAGTCCCTGCACGCTGGGCCCCTGGCCCCGCTGGGGTGGGTGTTACGTCTATTATAGAGTGTAGGTGGTCCTCGAGCCCGAAATCGGAAAAAAATCATAGTCCAGCGGACAGGACCCGACTCTGGGACGTGCTAGAGGGGGATGGCGGTTGGCCCCCGCGCCCAGCTGGGAGACGTCAGGAAGGCCCCCCGTGGTCCTCCAGTAGCAGCGGGCGCCGGCTCGGGCCCCACCGTGGCTCGCGGCCCAGAGGACGAGTCCCTGCACGCTGGCTCGCGGTACCCGCAGATGGGTCGACCCGAAGGCAGCAGCGGGCATCGCCCGTGCTCCTCGGGCGAGAGGAGGAGTCCCTGCACGCTGGCCCCCTGTCCCCGCAGACGGGTCGACCGAAGTCGGAGCCCGAGTGGCGACCTCTCGCCCGAGGAGCACGGGCGGTGCCCGCTGCTGCATTCGGATCGACCCATCTGCGGGGACCTCGACCCAGCGTGCAGGGACTCGTCCACTCGGCCGGTAGCCACGGCCCGAGCCGGAGCCCGAACCCCACGGTGTTTCTTAGACAAGTTTTCAACGCAAATTGGACAGAGGTGTTGCGTACTACCAACGGGGTGGGTGTTACGTCTATTATAGGGTGTAGGTGGTCCTCGAGCCAGAAATCGGAAAAAAAACCAGAGTCCAGCGGACGGGACCCGACTCTGGGACGGGCTAGAGGGGGATGGCGGTCGGTCCCCGCGCCCAGCTGGGAGACGTCGGGAAGACCCCGTGGTCCTCCAGTAGCAGTGGGCGCCGGCTCGGGCCCCACCGTGGCTCCCGGCCCAGAGGACGAGTCCCTGCACGCTGGCTCGCGGTACACGCAGACGGGTCGACCCGAAGGCAGCAACGGGCATCGCCCGTGGTCCTCGGGCGAGAGGAGGAGTCCCTGCACGCTGGCCCCCTGTCCCCGCAGACGGGTCGACCCGAAGTCGGAGTCCGAGGGGCGACCTCTCGCCCGAGGAGCACGGGCGGTTCCCGCTGCTGCATTCAGATCGACCCGTCTGAGGGGACCGCGAGCCAGCGTGCAGGGACTCGTCCTCTCGGCCGGTAGCCACGGCCCGAGCCGGGGCCCGAACCCCACGGTGTTTCTTCGACAAGTTTTCAACGCAAATTGGACAGAGGTATTCCGTACTACCAACGGGGTGGGTGTTACGTCTATTATAGGGTGTAGGTGGTCCTCGAGCCCGAAATCGAAAAAAAATCATAGTCCAGGTGGCTCGCGGCCCAGAGGACGAGTCCCTGCACGCTGGCTCGCGGTACCCGCAGATGGGTCGACCCGAAGGCAGCAGCGGGCATCGCCCGTGCTCCTCGGGCGAGAGGAGGAGTCCCTGCACGCTGGCCCCCTGTCCCCGCAGACGGGTCGACCGAAGTCGGAGTCCGAGGAGCGACCTCTCGCCCGAGGAGCACGGGCGGTGCCCGCTGCTGCATTCGGATCGACCCGTCTGCGGGGACCGCGAGCCAGCGTGCAGGGACTCGTCCTCTCGGCCGGTAGATACGGCCCGAGCCGGGGCCCGAACCCTACGGTGTTTCTTCGACAAATTTTCAACGCAAATTGGACAGAGGTGTTCCGTACTACCAACGGGGTGGCTGTTACGTCTATTATAGGGTGTAGGTGGTCCTCGAGCCCGAAATCGGAAAAAAATTAGAGTCGAGCGGACGGGACCCAACTCTGGGACGGGCTAGAGGGGGATGGCGGTTGGCCCCCGCGCCCAGCTGGGAGACGTCAGGAAGGCCCCCCGTGGTCCTCCAGTAGCAGCGGGTGCCGGCTCGGGCAACAACCGTGGCTCCCGGCCCAGAGGACGAGTCCCTGCACGTTGGCTCGCGGTACCCGCAGACGGGTCGACCCGAAGGCAGCAGCGGGCATCGCCCGTGCTCCTCGCGCGAGAGGAGGAGTCCCTGCACGCTGGCCCCCTGTCCCCGCAGACGGGTCGACCCGAAGTCCGAGGAGCACGGGCGGTGCCCACTGCTGCATTCGGATCGACCCGTCTGCTGGGACCGCGAGCCAGCGTGCAGGGACTCGTCCTCTCGGCCGGTAGCCACGGCCCGAGCCGGGGCCCGAACCCCACGGTGTTTCTTCGACAAGTTTTCAACGCAAATTGGACAGAGGTGTTCCGTACTACCAACGGGGTGGGTGTTACGTCTATTATAGGGTGTAGGTGGTCCTCGAGCCCGAAATCGGAAAAAAAAATCAGAGTCCAGCGGACGGGACCCGACTCTGGGACGGGCTAGAGGGGGATGGCGGTTGGCCCCCGCGCCCAGCTGGGAGACGTCGGGAAGGCCCCCCGTTGTCCTCCAGTAGCAGCGGGCGTCGGCTCAGGCCCCACCGTGGCTCGCGGCCCAGAGGACGAGTCCCTGCACGCTGGCTCGCGGTACCCGCAGATGGGTCGACCCGAAGGCAGCAGCGGCCATCGCCCGTGCTCCTCGGGCGAGAGGAGGAGTCCCTGCACGCTGGCCCCCTGTCCCCGCAGACGGGTCGACCCGAAGTCGGAGTCCGAGGGGCGACCTCTCGCCCGAGGAGCACGGGCAGTGCCCGCTGCTGCATTCGGATCGACCCGTTTGCGGTGAACGCGAGCCAGCGTGCAGGGACTCCTCCTCTCGGCCGGTAGCCACGGCCCGAGCCGGGGCCCGAACCCAACGGTGTTTCTTCGACAAGTTTTCAACGCAAATTGGACAGAGGTGTTCCGTACTACCAACGGGTTGAGTGTTACGTCTATTATAGGGTGTAGGTGGTCCTCGAGCCCGAAATCGGAAAAAATCAGAGTCCAGCGGACGGGACCCGACTCTGGGACGGGCTAGAGGGGGATGGCGGTTGGCCCCCGCGCCCAGCTGGGAGACGTGAGGAAGGCCCCCCGTGGTCCTCCAGTAGCAGCGGGCGCCGGCTCGGGCCCCACCGTGGCTCCCGGCCCACAGGACGAGTCCCTGCACGCTGGCTCGCGGTACCCGCAGACGGGTCGACCCGAAGGCAGCAGCGGGCATCGCCCGTGCTCCTCGGGCGAGAGGAGGAGTCCCTGCAAGGTGGCCCCTTTCCCCGCAGACGGGTCGACAAGAAGTCGGAGTCCGAGGGTCGGCCTCTCGCCCGAGGAGCACGGGCGGAGCCCACTGCTGCATTCGGATCGACCCGTCTGCGGGGACCGCGAGCCAGCATGCAGGGACTCGTCCTCTCGGCCGGTAGCCACGGCCCGAGCCGGGGTCCGTGCCCCACGGTGTTTCTTAGACAAGTTTTCAACGCAAATTGGACAGAGGTGTTCCGTACTACCAACGGGGTGGGTGTTACGTCTATTATAGGGTGTAGGTGGACCCCACGGTGTTTCTTATACAAGTTTTCAACGCAAATTGGACAGAGGTATTCCGTACTACCAACGGGGTGGGTGTTACGTCTATTATAGGGTGTAGGTGGTCCTCGAGCCCGAAATCGGACAAAAAATCAGAGTCCAGCGGATGGGACCCGACTCTGGGACGGGCTAGAGGCGGATGGCGGTCGGCCCCCGCGCCCAGCTGGGAGACGTCGGGAAGGCCCCTGTGGTCCTCCAGTAGCAGCGGGTGCCGGCTCGGGCCCCACCGTGGCTCCCGGCCCAGAGGACGAGTCCCTGCACGTTGGCCCGCGGTACCCGCAGACGGGTCGACCCGAAGGCAGCAGCGGGCATCGCCCGTGCTCCTCGGGCGAGAGGAGGAGTCGCTGCACGCTGGCCCCTGTCCCCGCAGACGGGTCGAGCCGAAGTCGGAGTCCGAGGGGCGACCTCTCGCCCGAGGAGCACGGGCGGTGCCCGCTGCTGCATTCGGATCGACCCGTCTGCGGGGACCGCGAGCCAGCGTGCAGGGACTCGTCCTTTCGGCCGGTAGCCATGGCCCGAGCCGGGGTCCGAACCCCACGGTGTTTCTTCGACAAGTTTTCAACGCAAATTGGACAGAGGTGTTCCGTACTACCAACGGGGTGGGTGTTACGTCTATTATAGGGTGTAGGTGGTCCTCGAGCCCTAAATCGGAAAAAAATCAGAGTCCAGCGGACGGGACCCGACTCTGGGACGGGCTAGAGGGGGATGGCGGTTGGCCCCCGCGCCCAGCTGGGAGACGTCAGGAAGGCCCCTCGTGGTCCTCCAGTAGCAGCGGGCGCCGGCTCGGGCCCCACCGTGGCTCGCGGCCCAGAGGACGAGTCCCTGCACGCTGGCTCGTGGTACCCGCAGATGGGTCGACCCGAAGGCAGCAGCGGGCATCGCCCGTGCTCCTCGGGCGAGAGGAGGAGTCCCTGCATGCTGGCCCCCCTCTCCCCGCAGACGGGTCGACCCGAAGTCGGAGCCCGAGTGGCGACCTCTCGCCCGAGGAGCACGGGCGGTGCCCGCTGCTGCATTCGGATCGACCCATCTGCGGGGACCTCGAGCCAGCGTGCAGGGACTCGTCCACTCGGCCGGTAGCCACGGCCCGAGCCGGAGCCCGAACCCCACGGTGTTTCTTAGACAAGTTTTCAACGCAAATTGGACAGAGGTGTTGCGTACTACCAACGGGGTGGGTGTTACGTCTATTATAGGGTGTAGGTGGTCCTCGAGCCCGAAATCGGAAAAAATCAGAGTCCAGCGGACGGGACCCGACTCTGGGACGGGCTAGAGGGGGATGGCGGTCGGTCCCCGCGCCCAGCTGGGAGACGTGAGGAAGGCCCCCCGTGGTCCTCCAGTAGCAGCGGGCGCCGGCTCGGGCCCCACCGTGGCTCCCGGCCCAGAGGACGAGTCCCTGCACGCTGGCTCGCGGTACCCGCAGACGGGTCGACCCGAAGGCAGCAGCGGGCATCGCCCGTGCTCCTCGGGCGAGAGGAGGAGTCCCTGCACGGTAGCCCCCTTTCCCCGCAGACGGGTCGACAAGAAGTCGGAGTCCGAGGGTCGGCCTCTCGCCCGAGGAGCACGGGCGGAGCCCACTGCTGCATTCGGATCGACCCGTCTGCGGGGACCGCGAGCCAGCATGCAGGGACTCGTCCTCTCGGCCGGTAGCCACGGCCCGAGCCGGGGTCCGTACCCCACGGTGTTTCTTAGACAAGTTTTCAACGCAAATTGGACAGAGGTGTTCCGTACTACCAACGGGGTGGGTGTTACGTCTATTATAGGGTGTAGGTGGTCCTCGAGCCCGAAATCGGACAAAAAATCAGAGTCCAGCGAATGGGACCCGACTCTGGGACGGGCTAGAGGCGGATGGCGGTCGGCCCCCGCGCCCAGCTGGGAGACGTCGGGAAGGCCCATGTGGTCCTCCAGTAGCAGCGGGCGCCGGCTCGGGCCCCACCGTGGCTCCCGGCCCAGAGGACGAGTCCCTGCACGTTGGCTCGCGGTACCCGCAGACGGGTCGACCCGAAGGCAGCAGCGGGCATCGCCCGTGCTCCTCGGGCGAGAGGAGGAGTCCCTGCACGCTGGCCCCCTGTTCCCCCAGACGGGTCGAGCCGAAGTCGGAGTCCGAGGGGCGACCTCTCGCCCGAGGAGCACGGGCGGTGCCCGCTGCTGCATTCGGATCGACCCGTCTGCGGGGACCGCGAGCCAGCGTGCAGGGACTCGTCCTCTCGGCCGGTAGCCATGGCCCGAGCCGGGGTCCGAACCCCACGGTGTTTCTTCGACAAGTTTTGAACGCAAACTGGACAGAGGTGTTCCGTACTACCAACTGGGTGGGTGTTACGTCTATTATAGGGTGTAGGTGGTCCTCGAGCCCGAAATCGGAAAAAAATCAGAGTCCAGCGGACGGGACCCGACTCTGGGACGGCCAGAGGGGATGGCGGTTAGCCCCCCGCGCCCAGCTGGGAGACGTCGGGAAGGCCCCTCGTGGTCCTCCAGTAGCAGCGGGCGCCGGCTCGGGCCCCACCGTGGCTCGCGGCCCAGAGGACGAGTCCCTGCACGCTGGCTCGCGGTACCCGCAGATGGGTCGACCCGAAGCCAGCAGCGGGCATCGCCCGTGCTCCTCGGGCGAGAGGAGGAGTCCCTGCATGCTGGCCCCCCTCTCCCCGCAGACGGGTCGACCCGAAGTCGGAGCCCGAGTGGCGACCTCTCGCCCGAGGAGCACGGGCGGTGCCCGCTGCTGCATTCGGATCGACCCATCTGCGGGGACCTCGAGCCAGCGTGCAGGGACTCGTCCACTCGGCCGGTAGCCACGGCCCGAGCCGGAGCCCGAACCCCACGGTGTTTCTTAGACAAGTTTTCAACGCAAATTGGACAGAGGTGTTACGTACTACCAACGGGGTGGGTGTTACGTCTATTATAGGGTGTAGGTGGTCCTCGAGAGGGAAATGGGAAAACAATCAGAGTCCAGCCGACGGGACCCGACTCTGGGCCGGGCTAGAGGGGGATGGCGGTCGGTCCCCGCGCCCAGCTGGGAGACGTCGGGAAGACCCCGTGGTCCTCCAGTAGCAGTGGGCGCCGGCTCGGGCCCCACCGTGGCTCCGGCCCAGAGGACGAGTCCCTGCACGCTGGCCCGCGGTACCACAGACGGGTCGACCCGAAGGCAGCAACGGCATCGCCCGTGGTCCTCGGGCGAGGAGGAGTCCCTGCACGCTGGCCCCCTGTCCCCGCAGACGGGTCGACCCGAAGTCGGAGTCCGAGGGGCGACCTCTCGACCGAGGTGCACGGGCGGTGCCCGCTGCTGCATTCGGATCGACCCGTCTGAGGGGACCGCGAGCCAGCGTGCAGGGACACGTCCTCTCGGCCGGTAGCCACGGCCCGAGCCGGGGCCCGAACCCCACGGTGTTTCTTCGACAAGTTTTCAACGCAAATTGGACAGAGGTGTTCCGTACTACCAACGGGGTGGGTGTTACGTCTATTATAGGGTGTAGGTGGTCCTCGAGCCCGAAATCGGAAAAAAATCAGAGTCCAGCGGACGGGACCCGACTCTGGGACGTGCTAGAGGGGGATGGCGGTTGGCCCCGCGCCCAGCTGGGAGACGCCGGAAGGCCCCCGTGGTCCCTCCAGTAGCAGCGGGCGCCGCATCGAGCCCCACCGTGGCTCGCGGCGGCCCAGAGGACGAGTCCCTGCACGCTGGCTCGCGGTACCCGCAGATGGGTCGACCCGAAGGCAGCGGGCATCGCCCGTGCTCCTCGGGCGAGAGAGTCCCTGCACGCTGGCCCCCTGTCCCCTCAGACGGGTCGACCGAAGTCAGAGTCCGAGGAGCAAACTCTCGCCCGAGGAGCACGGTCTGCTGCATTCGGATCGACCCGTCTGCGGGGACCGCGAGCCAGCGTGCAGGGACTCGTCCTCTCGGCCGGTAGCCACGGCCCGAGCCGGGGCCCGAACCCCACGGTGTTTCTTCGACAAATTTTCAACGCAAATTGGACAGAGGTGTTCCGTACTACCAACGGGGTGGCTGTTACGTCTATTATAGGGTGTAGGTGGTCCTCGAGCCCGAAATCGGAAAAAAATTAGAGTCGAGCGGACGGGACCCAACTCTGGGACGGGCTAGAGGGGGATGGCGGTTGGCCCCCGCGCCCAGCTGGGAGACGTCAGGAAGGCCCCCCGTGGTCCTCCAGTAGCAGCGGGCGCCGGCTCGGGCAACAACCGTGGCTCCCGGCCCAGAGGACGAGTCCCTGCACGTTGGCTCGCGGTACCCGCAGACGGGTCGACCCGAAGGCAGCAGCGGGCATCGCCCGTGCACCTCGGGCGAGAGGAGGAGTCCCTGCATCGCTGGCCCCCTGTCCCCGCAGACGGGTCGACCCGAAGTCCGAGGAGCACGGGCGGTGCCCACTGCTGCATTCGGATCGACCCGTCTGCTGGGACCGCGAGCCAGCGTGCAGGGACTCGTCCTCTCGGCCGGTAGCCACGGCCCGAGCCGGGGTCCGAACCCCACGGTGTTTCTTCGACAAGTTTTCAACGCAAATTGGACAGAGGTGTTCCGTACTACCAACGGGGTGGGTGTTACGTCTATTATAGGGTGTAGGTGGTCCTCGAGCCCGAAATCGGAAAAAAATCAGAGTCCAGCGGACGGGACCCGACCCTCGGACGGGTTAGAGGGGGATGGCGGTTGGCCCCGCGCCCAGCTGGGAGACGTCAGGAAGGCCCCTCGTGGTCCTCCAGTAGCAGCGGGCGCCGGCTCGCGCCCCACCGTGGCTCGCGGCCCAGAGGACGAGTCCCTGCACGCTGGCTCGCGGTACCCGCAGATGGGTCGACCCGAAGGCAGCAGCGGGCATCGCCCGTGCGCCGCGGGCGAGAGGAGGAGTCCCCGCATGCTGGCCCCTCTCCCGCAGACGGGTCGACCCGAAGTCGGAGTCCGAGTGGCGACCTCGCCCGAGGAGCACGGGCGGTGCCCGCTGCGCATTCGGATCGACCCAGCTGCGGGGACCTCGAGCCAGCGTGCAGGGACTCGTCCTCTCGGCCGGTAGCCACGGCCCGAGCCGGGGCCCGAACCCCACGGTGTTTCTTAGACAAGTTTTCAACGCAAATTGGACAGAGGTGTTCCGTACTACCAACGGGGTGGGTGTTACGTCTATTATAGGGTGTAGGTGGACCCCACGGTGTTCGCCAAACGCAAATTGACAGAGGTATTCCGTACTACCAACGGGGTGGGTGTTACGTCTATTATAGGGTGGTGGTCCTCGAGCCCGAAATCGGACAAAAATCAGAGTCCAGCGGATGGGACCAGACTCTATGCGGGCCGATGGGATGGCGGTCGGCCCCGCGGCCAGCTGGGAGACGTCGGGAAGGCCCCGTGGTCCTCCAGTAGCAGCGGCTCGGGCCCCACCGTGGCTCCCGGCCCAGAGGACGAGTCCCTGCATGTTGGCTCGGTACCCGCAGACGGGGTCGACCCGAAGGCAGCAGCGGGCATCGCCGTGCTCCTCGGGCGAGGAGGAGATTCCTGCACGCTGGCCCCTGTTCCCGCAGACGGGTCGAGCCGGAGTCCGAGGGCGACCTTCGCCCAGGCGGCGGTGCCCCGCTGCATTCGGATCGACCCGTCTGCGGGGACCGCGCGCCAGCGTGCAGGGACTCGTCCTTTCGGCCGGTAGCCACGGCTGAGCGGGGTCCGAACCTCACGGTGTTTCTTCGACAAGCCAACGCAAATTGACAGAGGTGTTCCGTACCACCAACGGGTGGGTGTTACGTCTATTATAGGATGTAGGTGGACCCCTGATGTGTTTCTATACAAGTTTTCCAACGCAAATTGGACAGAGGTGTTCCGTCGCCCTCGACTCCGACTGGGTCGACCCTCTGCTGGGACAGGGACCAGCGTGCATGGGACCTCCCTTCGCTCGAGGCACGGGCGATGCCCGCTGCTGCCTTTGGGTCGGCCCGTCTGGTGGGTACCGCGAGCCAACGTGAGGGACTCGTCCTGGGCCGGGAGCCACGGTGGGACTCGAGCCGGTGCCCGCTGCTACTGGAGGACCACGGGGGGCCTTCCCGACGTCTCCCAGCTGGCCGCGGGGGCCGACCGCTATCCCATCTAGCCCGTCCCAGAGTCTGGTCCCATCCGCTGGACTCTGATGCTTTTGTCGATTTCAGGCTCCGAGGACCACCCACACCCTATAGCATAGACGTAACACCCACCACGTTGGTCGTAAACAGAATACTCTGTCCAATTTATGTTGAAAACTTGTATAAGAAACTTACCGTGGGGTTCGGGCCCTGGCTCGGGCCGTGGCTACCGGCCGAGTGGACGAGTCCTGCACGCTGGCTCGCGGTCCCCGCAGACGGGTCGATCCGAATGCAGCAGCGGGCCGCCGGCCCCCAGAGGTCCCCCGGGCCCGACTTAGGGGGGACC
>CM055818.1:58220446-58249816 GCA_029582265.1 Zoroaster sp. YZ-2022
AAACTTGTCGAAAAAACCCCGGGGTTGGGGCCCCGGTCCCCGGGGTTTGGGCCGAGAGGACGAGTCCCCCCCTGGCTCCCCCCCGCAGACGGTTCGATTCGAATGCAGAAGGGGGCCCGCCGTGCTCCTGGCGAGGGTCGCCCTCGACCCGACTTAGGTCGCCCCGCTGCGGGGAAAAAGCGCAACCGGGGGCCCCGGTGGAGCCCAGGGAAAAGGGGGGCTGAGGACCATTTTTCCCCTTCGTGGGGGGCACCGCCCTCCCCCACCCCCCCAGGGGGGTCTTCCGCGAATTTCGTTTTTTTTTCCGATTTTGGCTGGGGACCCCCCCTTTAAAAAAAGGGGGTTTCCCCCGTTGGGCTGGAAATCTGTAAAGGTGTTAAAATTGAAGAAACCGGGGGGTCTTTTTTGCCCCGGGGGCCGAGGAGAAGCCGGGCCCGGTCCCCGGAGAGGGGTAGACCCAAAGCGCAGGGGGCCCCGCCTGCCCCGGGCAAACCCTTCCCCGAGGTCGACCCGCCCGGGGACAGGGCCAGCGCGGGGGACCCCCCCCGCCCGAGGAGCACGGCGTGACGGCCCATGGGTCGCCCCGTTGGGGACCGCAGCCAGGGGCAGGACCGCCCCTCTGCCCGGAGCCAGGTGGGAGGGCGCCGGCATGGGGAAAAGGGTTTCCGCCTGGGGTCCAACCCCCTTTTCCCGGGGTCCCAGAGGGGGTTCCTGTCCGCGGATTCGTTTTTTCCGATTCCAAAATTTACACCCAAAAGACGAAACACCCCCCCCTTTGGGAGAGGAACATTTTGTAAAGGAAAACTTGTCAAGAAACACGGGGGCCCGCCTGCCGGGGCTTGGTGAGGGGACCCTGCACGCGGGTGGGGTTTCCCGCAGACGGGTCGATCCGAATGCAGGGGGGTTTCCCCCCTCCCCTCGGGCAAATGCGCCTGGCCCGATTTCGGGTCGCCCCGTCCCGGGGACACCAGCGTGGGGGACCCCCCGCTGGGGAGCAGGGGGATCCCGCCCCTTTCGGGTCGCCCCGGGGGGGACGCGAGCCAGCATGCAGGACTGTCCGGGGCGAGCACGGTGGGCCCGACCCGGGGCCCCCGCGTTCCCGGAGGAACAGGGGGGTTTCCGAGTTTTTCCCAGGGGCCAACCCCATCCCCAGTGTCCAGGCGGGTCCCTTTGGTTGTTTTTTTTCCCGTTTTTGCTAAACCCCCCCAAATTGCGTAAACCCCCGGAGAGGAAACCTCTTCTTTGGCAAAAATCGGAACACGGGTGGCCCGGGGCCCCCGGGCCGGGCAAACCGCCCCGCACGCGGCTCCCCGGGAGCAGAGGGGTCATCCGAATGCAGGGCACCCCCCTCCCCGGGCGAGAGGTCGCCCCTCGGACGCCGACTTCGGGTCGACCCGTCTGCGGGGACCGGGCGCCAGCGTGCAGGGACTCCTCCTCTCGCCTGAGGAGTACGGGCGATGCCCAGCTGCTGCCTTCGGGTCGATCCGTCTGCGGGTACCGCGAGCCAACGTAAGACTCGTCCCTGGGCCGGGAGCCACGTACCAGCGCCCGAGCTGGCCTACTGGAGTGACCACGGGGCCTTCTACGTCTCCGCTGGGCGCGGGGCCAACCGCAATCCCCCTCTGAATCATCCCAGAGTTGGGTCCCGTCCGCTGGACTCTAATTTCAAGATTTCGCCCGAGGACACTCACCTGTCTAATAGACGTAACACCCACCCAAGTTGGTAGTACGGAATAATTTCGTCCAATTTGCGTTGAAAACTTGTCGAAGAAACACCGTGGGGTTTGGCCCCGGGCTCGGGCGCCCGTGGCTACCAAC
Organism: Zoroaster sp. YZ-2022; assembly: GCA_029582265.1. Classification (NCBI taxonomy): domain Eukaryota; kingdom Metazoa; phylum Echinodermata; class Asteroidea; order Forcipulatida; family Zoroasteridae; genus Zoroaster; species Zoroaster sp. YZ-2022. The sequence goes on from CM055818.1 coordinate 58,222,265, forward strand.
AGGACGAGCCTCGCACGCTGGCTCGCGGTCCCTCAGACGGGTCGATCCACGCAGTAGCGGGAAACCCGCCCGTGCTCTCGGGCGAGGTCGCCCTCGACCGGACTCTGGTCGACCCGTCTGGTGACAGGGGCCAGCGTGCAGGGACCCTCCTCTCGCCCGAGGAGCACGGGCGATCTCGCTCCCGCCTTCGGTCGACCCGTCTGCAGGTACCGCGCGAGCCAACGTGTTGGACTCGTCCTGGGCCGGAGCCACAGGGGGCCAGAGCCGGTCGCTGCTACTGAGTGACCACGGAAGGGCCTTCCGACGTCTCCTAGCTAGGCGCGGGGGGCTCAATGTCATCCTCCTAGCCCGTCCCAGATTCGTCCCGTCCGTCTGGACTATGATTTTTTTCCGATTTCGCCTGAGGACCACCCACACTTATGGCCAGACGTAACACCACCCTGTTGGTAGTAGTACGGAACACCTCTGTCCAATTTGCGTTGAAAACTTGGTCTAAGATACAGCGTGGTTCGGGCCCCGGCTCGGGCCGTGGTTACCGGCCGAGAGGGACGAGTCCCCGCACGCTGAAAGTTTCGCGGTCCCGCAGACGGGTCGATCCGAATGCAGCAGTGGGCACCGCCCGTGCCCGGCGAGAGAGTCAATGCCCTCGACCTGAGACTTCTGGCCGACCCGTCTGCGGGGACAGGGGCCAGCGTGCAGGACTCCTCCTTCCCGCCCGGAGGAGCACGGGCGATGCCCGCTGCTGCCTTCGGGTCGACCTCATCTTGCGGGTATTGCGAGCCAGCGTGCACGGACTCGTCCTCTGGGCTGCGATGACCACGGCGAGGGCCCGAGCTGGCGCCCGAGTGCCTGCTGCCCATTGAGGACCACGGGGGCCTTCCTGACGTCTCCAGCTGGGCGCGGGGCCAACCGCCATCCCCCTCTAGCCCGTCCCAGAGTTGGGTCCCGTCCGCTAGACTCTAATTTTTTTTCCGATTTCAGCTGAGCACCACCTACACCCTATAGACGTAACACCTCCACCTGGTAGTACGGAATTCTATGGTACACTTCTGTCCAATTTGCGTTTGAAAACTTGTCCGAAGAAACACCAGGGTTTGTGCCCTGGCTCGGGCCGTCAGGCTAGGTCCGAGAGGATTGAGTCCTGCGTATCGCTGGCTCGCGCAGTCCCAGCAGACGGGTCGATCCGAATGCAGCAGTGTGGCATCTCGCCCGTGCTCCTCGGGGCGAGAGGTCGCCCCTCGGACCTGACTTCGGGTCAACCCGCTCGACGGGGACATGGGGCCAGCGTGCAGGACTCCTCCTTCCGCCCGAGTGAGCACGGGGCGATTCTTGCTGCTGCCTTCGGGTCGACCCGTCCAGGCACCGCGAGCCAACGTGCTGGGACTCGTCCTTCGCCGGGAGCCACAGGAGCCAGCCAGAGCCGGCGTTCGCCGCTACTGGAGGACCATGGGGCCTTCGACGCGTCTCCAGTTAGGGCGCGTTTATCACCGCCATCCCCTTCATAGTCGGGTCCGTCCGCTCGGTTCGTCCGCTGGACCCCATTTTTCCGATTTCGCCGAGGACCTGTTCCCACACCCTATCGCAATACCACACCCACCCCGTTGGTAGTACGGAACTTCAGCAGTCCAGTTTATGCTGAAAATCCTGTCCAAGAACAGGTGCCTGTTCGCCTCGCCTGGGGCCGTGGTTACCGGTTTATGCGTGTGACGTGTTCCCACGCATTGAGCTCGCAGTCCCCGCAGACGGTCGATCCTGAATGCAGCGGCACCGCCCGTGCCTCCGGGAAAGAGGAGGAGAAGTCGCCCGTTCGACTCCGGACTCTGGGTCGACTCGTCTGCGGGGACAGGGCCAGCGTGTAGACTCCTCCTTCTCGCCCGAGGAGCACGGGCGATGCCCACTGCCGCCTTCGGGTCGACCCATCTGGTACGCGCGACCAGCGCGGGGACGCTTGTCCTCAAGAGCCACGGTGGGGCCCGAGCCGGCGCCCGTTGCCAGTGGAGAGTGGAGACCACGGGGCCTCTGACGTCGTCAAATCTTCTCAGTTATGCGCGGTTAACTGCCATCCCCTAGCACGCACGTCCCAGAGTCGGGTCTCCGTCCGCTGACTACATGGCGCTTGTTCCGATTTTCAAGGGCCTGAGGACCACCCACACCTCAGATAGACGTAATATTTCACCTCGTTGGTATTGAGCATGGAACATTCCCTTCGTCCAATTTGCGTTGAAAACTTGGTCGAAGAAACGCCGTGGGTCTCGGCCCCGGCTCGGGTCGTGGCTACCGGTCGAGCTAACAACAGACGATACTGGTCCCTCGCATACCTGCAGGTCCCCGCAGACGGGTCGATCCGAATGGCAGCAGGCTCGCCCGTGCTCGGCGAGAGGTGTCGCCCTCGGACTCCGGACTTCTGATCGACCCGTCTGCAGCAGGGACAGGCCAGCGCAGGTGCAGGGATTCTCCTCGCCTGGAGGAGCACACGGGCGATGCGCACCCGCTGCTGCCTTCTGCCGACCCTGTCCAGGAGTACCGCCTGAGCCAACGGCAGGGGACTTCGTCCTCTGGGCTGGAGCCACGGTGGGGCCCGGATTATTATGCCGGCGCCGTTACTGGAGGACCACGGGGCCTTCCTGACGCTTCGCCAGTTGGCGGGGCCAACCGCCATCCCCCAGCCCGTCCCAGAGTTGGGTCCCGTCCGTTGACTCTAATTTTTCTCCGATTCGCCTGAGGACCACCTACAATCCACATCTTTGTAGAATATTAATTCACCCAATTCTGTTGGTAACATGAACGGACCCTCTGTCCATATTTGCGTTGAAAACTGTCGAAGAAAACACCTGGCCTGGGCCCCGGCTCGGGTCGCTACCGGGCCGAGCGGACGAGTCCCCGCATGTATGCTGGCTTCCGCGGTCCCTCGCAAACGGGTGGATCCGAATGTGCAGCTGGGACTCCGCCCGAAGCCTGGGCGAGAGGTCGCCCCTCGGACCTGGACTCTGGCTCGATCTGTTCAGAGGAGGACAGGGGGCCAGTGTGCAGGACTCCTCCTTCCGCCCGAGGAGCACGGGGCAGAGTGCCCGCTGCCTTCGGGTCGACCCGTCTGCAGGAGCCAAGAGCCAGCGTGATCAGGGACTGTCAACCGGGCCGCGAGTCACGGTGGGGCCTGAGCGCGCCTGTGCTGCTACTGAGGACCACGGGGGGCCTTCCCGACGTCCCCCAGCCATGGGGCGTGGGGCCAACCGCCATCCCCCAGCCTGTCCCAGAGTCGGGTCCCGTCCGCTGGACTATGATTTTTTACCGATTTCTGCCCGATTTCGCCTCACCACCCATACACCCTATAATAGACGTAACACCCACCCCGTTGGTAGTACGGAACACCTCTGTCCAATTTGCGTTGAAAACTTGTCGAAGGCACTAAATAATCTAGCTCCACAGTATATCAATGATATGATCACTACTTATGTTCCTAGCCGTAATCTCCGTTCTTCGGCAAGTAGACAACTAGTTGCGCCCTCGTATAATTTAGAAACTTATGGAGGCAGAGCTTTTTCGTGTGGCAGCCCTTTACTGTAGAACTCGCTTCCACAGGAAGTAAGACTTCGACTTCACTAGGTACCTTTTAAAAACAGCTTAAGACACACCTTTTTAGAAATGCCTTTAATTTGTAATTTTAGAGTGTAATTTTAAAATGTATTTCATTTGTCAATGAGTACTATCATAATAATACCATCTATCATTGTACTATTATTATTGTCTCCCTTTATAGATAGTTCGCATTTGTAATTTGTCACTTATATGTAAGAAAACAAATTTTAGAAGTCTAAAATGTAAAGGCGCTATTGGGCATCACTTACTAGGTAATTAAAAAAACAGCTTAAGACACACCTTTAGGGAACAGTTTTAATTTGTAACTTCCTAAAGCGCAATTTTAAATGTATTTCATTAGAGTATTATTATAATATATTTATCTATGATTGTAACTATTATTATTGTTCCCTTATAGATAGCTCGCATTTGTAATTTGCTCATTTATAAAGACAATCATTTTAGTCTAAAATGTAAAGCGCCATTGGGCATATTTGGAAATAAAGCCGCCATATAAGACTAAACATTATTATTATATATTAGAATGACCGTGGTTTGAGTCGGTTGCCAGAAGGTTGCCGAGCCGAGATGAAATTAGACGCTGGCTCGTGGTCTCAGGCAGAGCGAGCCGATCCGGAATGCAGTAGTAAGGCACCGCCTGCCTCCTTCCGAAAGTGAGAGAGGCAGCCGCCTCGACCGGAGGCCTCAGGTCCGACCCGTTCGTGTTCGGACAGTCAGCGTGGGGATTTTCGCCCGAGTGACGCGCGATGCCCGCCGCCGTCTCGGTTCGGACCAGTCCGTGCCGTTCAGCAGAGTTGCTGAGCCGTCCTCCGCCGGTCACACTCACGGTAACGGAGTCATGCCCGCCCACCGAGACACAGGCCTCGACGTTTTCCAGCGGCCGCCCCTGCCGGGCGCGTGGGGTCACTTTCTAGCTCGTCTCAGAAGTCGGTCTCGTCCGCTGACCGATGTTTTCCGAGTCGAGGATCACCAGATACCACCCTGCCGAAAGACTTGAACACCATTCTGCGTTGAAAATTGTCGAAGACCTTCCAGGTTGGGCTCAGCCGTCAGGCTACGGTGCCGAGAGTAACGAGCACCTGCACGCTGGCTTCCGCGGTCCCTGCGACGGGCCGATCCGAATGCGGCAGCGAGCGCCGCCTGTGGCTCCACGGGCTTACAGGTCGCCCTCGGACCTGACTCGGGTCGATCCATCTGCGGGGACAGGGCGCCAGCGTTCAGGACTTCCTCCGCCTGAGGAGCACGGGAGATGCACGCTGTTGCCTAATGATTGTCTGGTATTGCGAGCCGCGAACGTCTTGGTACCGCGAGCGATGGTGGGTTCAGCCGCGGCCCGAGCGAGTCTGCCGTTACTGGAGACCGGGCCCGTAATGTTCCAGCTGGGCAACAACCGCCATCCCCTCTGGGCCCGTCCCAGAGTCGGGTCCCGTCCGCTGACCCCTGATTTTTCCGATTCGGCTGACACCACACACCCAAGGCCAGACGCAACACCTCCCCGCTTGGTAGTCCTCCCAGACAGCGCCGCACGCTGGCCCCTGTCCTCGCAGACGGGTCGACCCGAAGTCGGAGTCCGAGGGCAGACCTCTCGCCCGAGGAGCACGGGCGGTGCCCACTGCTGCATTCGGATCGACCCGTCTGCGGGGACCGCGAGCCAGCGTGCAGGGACTCGTCCTCTCGGCCGGTAGCCACGGCCCGAGCCGGGGCCCGAACCCCACGGTGTTTCTTCGACAAGTTTTCAACGCAAATTGACAGAGGTGTTCCGTACTACCAACGGGGTGGGTGTTACGTCTATTATAGGGTGTAGGTGGTCCTCGAGCCCGAAATCGGAAAAAAATCAGAGTCCAGCGGACGGGACCCGACTCTGGGACGGGCTAGAGGGGGATGGCGGTTGGCCCCCGCGCCCAGCTGGGAGACGTCGGGAAGGCCCCCGTGGTCCTCCAGTAGCAGCGGGCGCCGGCTCGGGCCCCACCGTGGCTCGCGGCCCAGAGGACGAGTCCCTGCACGCTGGCTCGCGGTACCCGCAGACGGGTCGACCCGAAGACAGCAGCGGGCATCGCCCGTGCTCCTCGGGCGAGAGGAGGAGTCCCTGCACGCTGGCCCCCTGTCCCCGCAGACGGGTCGACCCGAAGTCGGAGTCCGAGGGGCGACCTCTCGCCCGAGGAGCACGGGCGGAGCCCACTGCTGCATTCGGATCGACCCGTCTGCGGGGACCGCGAGCCAGCGTGCAGGGACTCGTCCTCTCGGCCGGTAGCCACGGCCCGAGCCGGGGCCCGAACCGCACGGTGTTTCTTCGACAAGTTTTCAACGCAAATTGGACAGAGGTGTTCCGTACTACCAACGGGGTGGGTGTTACGTCTATTATAGGGTGTAGGTGGTCCTCGAGCCCGAAATCGGAAAAAAATCAGAGTCCAGCGGACGGGACCCGACTCTGGGACGGGCTAGAGGGGGATGGCGGTTGGCCCCCGCGCCCAGCTGGGAGACGTCGGGAAGGCCCCCCGTGGTCCTCCAGTAGCAGCGGGCGCCGGCTTGGGCCCCACCGTGGCTCGCGGCCCAGAGGACGAGTCCCTGCACGCTGGCTCGCGGTACCCGCAGACGGGTCGACCCGAAGGCAGCAGCGGGCATCGCCCGTGCTCCTCGGGCGAGAGGAGGAGTCCCTGCACGCTGGCCCCCTGTCCCCGCAGACGGGTCGACCCGAAGTCGGAGTCCGAGGGGCGAGCACGGGCGGAGCCCACTGCTGCATTCGGATCGACCCGTCTGCGGGGACCGCGAGCCAGCGTGCAGGGACTCGTCCTCTCGGCCGGTAGCCACGGCCCGAGCCGGGCCCCGAACCCCACGGTGTTTCTTCGACAAGTTTTCAACGCAAATTGGACAGAGGTGTTCCGTACTACCAACGGGGTGGGTGTTACGTCTATTATAGGGTGTAGGTGGTCCTCGAGCCCGAAATCGGAGGGAAAAAAAATCAGAGTCCAGCGGACGGGACCCGACTCTGGGACGGGCTAGTTGGGGATGGCGGTTGGCCCCGGCACCCAGCTGGGAGACGTCGGGAAGGCCCCCTGTGGTCCTCCAGTAGCAGCGGGGGCCGGCTCTGGCCCCACCGTGGCTCGCGGCCCAGAGGACGAGTCCCTGCACGCTGGCTAGCGGTACCGCAGACGGGTCGACCCGAAGGCAGCAGCGGGCATCGCCCGTGCTCCTCGGGCGAGAGGAGGAGTCCTGCACGCTGGCCCCCTGTCCCCGCAGACGGGTCGACCCGAAGTCGGAGTCCGAGGGGCGACCTCTCGCCCGAGGAGCACGGGCGGAGCCCACTTCTGCATTCGGATCGACCCGTCTGCGGGGACCGCGAGCCAGCGTGCAGGGACTCGTCCTCTCGGCCGGTAGCCACGGCCCGAGCCGGGGCCCGAACCCCACGGTGTTTCTTCGACAAGTTTTCAACGCAAATTGGACAGAGGTGTTCCGTACTACCAACGGGGTGGGTGTTACGTCTATTATAGGGTGTAGGTGGTCCTCGAGCCCGAAATCGGAAAAAAATCAGAGTCCAGCGGACGGGACCCGACTCTGGGACGGGCTAGAGGGGGATGGCGGTTGGCCCCCGCGCCCAGCTGGGAGACGTCGGGAAGGCCCCCTGTGGTCCTCCAGTAGCAGCGGGCGCCGGCTCGGGCCCCACCGTGGCTCGCGGCCCAGAGGACGAGTCCCTGCACGCTGGCTCGCGGTACCCGCAGACGGGTCGACCTGAAGACAGCAGCGGGCATCGCCCGTGCTCCTCGGGCGAGAGGAGGAGTCCCTGCACGCTGGCCCCCTGTCCCCGCAGACGGGTCGACCCGAAGTCGGAGTCCGAGGGGCGACCTCTCGCCCGAGGAGCACGGGCGGAGCCCACTGCTGCATTCGGATCGACCCGTCTGCGGGGACCGCGAGCCAGCGTGCAGGGACTCGTCCTCTCGGCCGGTAGCCACGGCCCGAGCCGGGGCCCGAACCCCACGGTGTTTCTTCGACAAGTTTTCAACGCAAATTGGACAGAGGTGTTCCGTACTACCAACGGGGTGGGTGTTACGTCTATTATAGGGTGTAGGTGGTCCTCGAGCCCGAAATCGGAAAAAATCAGAGTCCAGCGGACGGGACCCGACTCTGGGACGGGCTAGAGGGGGATGGCGGTTGGCCCCCGCGCCCAGCTGGGAGACGTCGGGAAGGCCCCCCGTGGTCCTCCAGTAGCAGCGGGCGCCGGCTCGGGCCCCACCGTGGCTCGCGGCCCAGAGGACGAGTCCCTGCATGCTGGCTCGCGGTACCCGCAGACGGGTCGACCCGAAGGCAGCAGCGGGCATCGCCCGTGCTCCTCGGGCGAGAGGAGGAGTCCCTGCACGCTGGCCCCCTGTCCCCGCAGACGGGTCGACCCGAAGTCGGAGTCCGAGGGGCGACCTCTCGCCCGAGGAGCACGGGCGGAGCCCACTGCTGCATTCGGATCGACCCGTCTGCGGGGACCGCGAGCCAGCGTGCAGGACTCGTCCTCTCGGCCGGTAGCCACGGCCCGAGCCGGGGCCCGAACCCCACGGTGTTTCTTCGACAAGTTTTCAACGCAAATTGGACAGAGGTGTTCCGTACTACCAACGGGGTGGGTGTTACGTCTATTATAGGGTGTAGGTGGTCCTCGAGCCCGAAATCGGAAGAGTCCAGCGGACGGGACCCGACTCTGGGACGGGCTAGAGGGGGATGGCGGTTGGCCCCCGCGCCCAGCTGGGAGACGTCGGGAAGGCCCCCCGTGGTCCTCCAGTAGCAGCGGGCGCCGGCTCGGGCCCCACCGTGGCTCGCGGCCCAGAGGACGAGTCCCTGCACGCTGGCTCGCGGTACCCGCAGACGGGTCGACCCGAAGGCAGCAGCGGGCATCGCCCGTGCTCCTCGGGCGAGAGGAGGAGTCCCTGCACGCTGGCCCCCTGTCCCCGCAGACGGGTCGACCCGAAGTCGGAGTCCGAGGGGCGACCTCTCGCCCGAGGAGCACGGGCGGAGCCCACTTCTGCATTCGGATCGACCCGTCTGCGGGGACCGCGAGCCAGCGTGTAGGGACTCGTCCTCTCGGCCGGTAGCCACGGCCCGAGCCGGGGCCCGAACCCCACGGTGTTTCTTCGACAAGTTTTCAACGCAAATTGGACAGAGGTGTTCCGTACTACCAACGGGGTGGGTGTTACGTCTATTATAGGGTGTAGGTGGTCCTCCAGCCCGAAATCGGAAAAAAATCAGAGTCCAGCGGACGGGACCCGACTCTGGGACGGGCTAGAGGGGGATGGCGGTTGGCCCCCACGCCCAGCTGGGAGACGTCGGGAAGGCCCCCCGTGGTCCTCCAGTAGCAGCGGGCGCCGGCTCGGGCCCCACCGTGGCTCGCGGCCCAGAGGACGAGTCCCTGCACGCTGGCTCGCGGTACCCGCAGACGGGTCGACCCGAAGGCAGCAGCGGGCATCGCCCGTGCTCACGCTGGCCCCCTGTCCCCGCAGACGGGTCGACCCGAAGTCGGAGTCCGAGGGGCGACCTCTCGCCCGAGGAGCACGGGCGGTGCCCACTGCTGCATTCGGATCGACCCGTCTGCGGGGACCGCGAGCCAGCGTGCAGGGACTCGTCCTCTCGGCCGGTAGCCACGGCCCGAGCCGGGGCCCGAACCCCACGGTGTTTCTTCGACAAGTTTTCAACGCAAATTGGACAGAGGTGTTCCGTACTACCAACGGGGTGGGTGTTACGTCTATTATAGGGTGTAGGTGGTCCTCGAGCCCGAAATCGGAAAAAATCAGAGTCCAGCGGACGGGACCCGACTCTGGGACGGGCTAGAGGGGGATGGCGGTTGGCCCCCGCGCCCAGCTGGGAGACGTCGGGAAAGCCCCCCCGTGGTCCTCCAGTAGCAGCGGGCGCCGGCTCGGGCCCCACTGTGGCTCGCGGCCCAGAGGACGAGTCCCTGCACGCTGGCTCGCGGTACCCGCAGACGGGTCGACCTGAAGGCAGCAGGCATCGCCCGTGCTCCTCGGGCGAGGAGGAGTCCCTGCACGCTGGCCCCCAGTCCCCGCAGACCGGTCGACCCCAAGTCGGAGTCCGAGGGGCGACCACTCGCCCGAGGAGCACGGGCGGAGCCCACTGCTGCATTCGGATCGACCCGTCTGCGGGGACCGCGAGCCAGCGTGCAGGGACTCGTCCTCTCGGCCGGTAGCCACGGCCCGAGCCGGGGCCCGAACCCCACGGTGTTTCTTCGACAAGTTTTCAACGCAAATTGGACAGAGGTGTTCCGTACTACCAACGGGGTGGGTGTTACGTCTATTATAGGGTGTAGGTGGTCCTCGAGCCCGAAATCGGACAAAAATCAGAGTCCAGCGGACGGGACCCGACTCTGGGACGGGCTAGAGGGGGATGGCGGTTGGCCCCCGCGCCCAGCTGGGAGACGTCAGGAAGGCCCCCCGTGGTCCTCCAGTAGCAGCGGGCGCCGGCTCGGGCCCCACCGAACCTCGCGGCCCAGAGGACGAGTCCCTGCACGCTGGCTCGCGGTACCCGCAGATGGGTCGACCCGAAGGCAGCAGCGGGCATCGCCCGTGCTCCTCGGGCGAGAGGACGAGTCCCAGCACGCAGGCCCCTGTCCCCGCAGACGGGTCGACCCGAAGTCGGAGTCCGAGGGGCGACCTCGCCCGAGGAGCACGGGCGGCGCCCGCTGCTGCATTCGGATCGACCCGTCTGCGGGGACCGCGAGCCAGCGTGCAGGGACTCGTCCTCTCGGCCGGTAGCCACGGCCCGAGCCGGGGCCCGAACCCCACGGTGTTTCTTCGACAAGTTTTCAACGCAAATTGGACAGAGGTGTTCCGTACTACCAACGGGGTGGGTGTTACGTCTATTATAGGGTGTAGGTGGTCCTCGAGCCCGAAATCGGAAAAAATCAGAGTCCAGCGGACGGGACCCGACTCTGGGACGGGCTAGAGGGGGATGGCGGTTGGCCCCCACGCCCAGCTGGGAGACGTCGGGAAGGCCCCCCGTGGTCCTCCAGTAGCAGCGGGCGCCGGCTCGGGCCCCACCGTGGCTCGCGGCCCAGAGGACGAGTCCCTGCACGCTGGCTCGCGGTACCCGCAGACGGGTCGACCCGAAGGCAGCAGCGGGCATCGCCCGTGCTCCTCGGGCGAGAGGAGGAGTCCCTGCACGCTGGCCCCCTGTCCCCGCAGACGGGTCGACCCGAAGTCGGAGTCCGAGGGCAGACCTCTCGCCCGAGGAGCACGGGCGGTGCCCGCTGCTGCATTCGGATCGACCCGTCTGCGGGGACCGCGAGCCAGCGTGCAGGGACTCGTCCTCTCGGCCGGTAGCCACGGCCCGAGCCGGGGCCCGAACCCCACGGTGTTTCTTCGACAAGTTTTCAACGCAAATTGGACAGAGGTGTTCCGTACTACCAACGGGGTGGGTGTTACGTCTATTATAGGGTGTAGGTGGTCCTCGAGCCCGAAATCGGAAAAAAAATCAGAGTCCAGCGGACGGGACCCGACTCTGGGACGGGCTAGAGGGGGATGGCGGTTGGCCCCCACGCCCAGCTGGGAGACGTCGGGAAGGCCCCCCGTGGTCCTCCAGTAGCAGCGGGCGCCGGCTCGGGCCCCACCGTGGCTCGCGGCCCAGAGGACGAGTCCCTGCACGCTGGCTCGCGGTACCCGCAGACGGGTCGACCCGAAGGCAGCAGCGGGCATCGCCCGTGCTCCTCGGGCGAGAGGAGGAGTCCCTGCACGCTGGCCCCGCAGACGGGTCGACCCGAAGTCGGAGTCCGAGGGGCGACCTCTCGCCCGAGGAGCACGGGCGGTGCCCGCTGCTGCATTCGGATCGACCCGTCTGCGGGGACCGCGAGCCAGCGTGCAGGGACTCGTCCTCTCGACCGGTAGCCACGGCCCGAGCCGGGGCCCGAACCCCACGGTGTTTCTTCGACAAGTTTTCAACGCAAATTGGACAGAGGTGTTCCGTACTACCAACGGGGTGGGTGTTACGTCTATTATAGGGTGTAGGTGGTCCTCGAGCCCGAAATCGGAAAAAATCAGAGTCCAGCGCATAGGACCCGACTCTGGGACGGGCTAGAGGGGGATGGCGGTTGGCCCGCACGCCCAGCTGGGAGACGTCGGGAAGGCCGCCAGTGGTCCTCCAGTAGCAGCGGGCGCCGGCTCGGGCCCCACCGTGGCTCGCGGCCCAGAGGACGAGTCCCACACGCTGCCTCGCGGTACCCGCAGACGGGTCGACCTGAAGGCAGCAGCGGGCATCGCCCGTGCTCCTCGGGCGAGAGGAGGAGTCCCTGCACGCTGGCCCCCTGTCCCCGCAGACGGGTCGACCCGAAGTCGGAGTCCGAGGGGCGACCTCTCGCCCGAGGAGCACGGGCGGTGCCCACTGCTGCATTCGGATCGACCCGTCTGCGGGGACCGCGAGCCAGCGTGCAGGGACTCGTCCTCTCGGCCGGTAGCCACGGCCCGAGCCGGGGCCCGAACCCCACGGTGTTTCTTCGACAAGTTTTCAACGCAAATTGGACAGAGGTGTTCCGTACTACCAACGGGGTGGGTGTTACGTCTATTATAGGGTGTAGGTGGTCCTCGAGCCCGAAATCGGAAAAAAAAATCAGAGTCCAGCGGACAGGACCCGACTCTGGGACGGGCTAGAGGGGGATGGCGGTTGGCCCCCACGCCCAGCTGGGAGACGTCGGGAAGGCCCCCCGTGGTCCTCCAGTAGCAGCGGGCGCCGGCTCGGGCCCCACCGTGGCTCGCGGCCCAGAGGACGAGTCCCTGCACGCTGGCTCGCGGTACCCGCAGACGGGTCGACCCGAAGGCAGCAGCGGGCATCGCCCGTGCTCCTCGGGCGAGAGGAGGAGTCCCTGCACGCTGGCCCCTGTCCCCGCAGACGGGTCGACCCGAAGTCGGAGTCCGAGGGGCGACCTCTCGCCCGAGGAGCACGGGCGGTGCCCGCTGCTGCATTCGGATCGACCCGTCTGCGGGGACCGCGAGCCAGCGTGCAGGACTCGTCCTCTCGGCCGGTAGCCACGGCCCGAGCCGGGGCCCGAACCCCACGGTGTTTCTTCGACAAGTTTTCAACGCAAATTGGACAGAGGTGTTCCGTACTACCAACGGGGTGGGTGTTACGTCTATTATAGGGTGTAGGTGGTCCTCGAGCCCGAAATCGGAAAACAAAATCAGAGTCCAGCGGACGGGACCGGACTCTTGGACGGGCTAGAGGGGGATGGCGGTTGGCCCCCGCGCCCAGCTGGGAGACGTCAGGAAGGCCCCCCGTGGTCCTCCAGTAGCAGCGGGCGCCGGCTCAGGCCCCACCGTGGCTCGCGGGCGAGAGGAGGTGTTACGTCTATTATAGGGTGTAGGTGGTCCTCGAGCCCGAAATCGGAAAAAAATCAGAGTCCAGCGGACGGGACCCGACTCTGGGATGGGCTAGAGGGGGATGGCGGTTGGCCCCCACGCCCAGCTGGGAGACGTCGGAAGGCCCCCGTGGTCCTCCAGTAGCAGCGGGCGCCGGCTCGGGCCCCACCGTGGCTCGCGGCCCAGAGGACGAGTCCCTGCACGCTGGCTCGCGGTACCCGCAGACGGGTCGACCCGAAGGCAGCAGCGGGCATCGCCCGTGCTCCTCGGACGAGAGGAGGAGTCCCTGCACGCTGGCCTCCTGTCCCCGCAGACGGGTCGACCCGAAGTCGGAGTCCGAGGGGCGACCTCTCGCCCGAGGAGCACGGGCGGAGCCCACTTCTGCATTCGGATCGACCCGTCTGCGGGGACCGCGAGCCAGCGTGCAGGGACTCGTCCTCTCGGCCGGTAGCCACGGCCCGAGCCGGGGCCCGAACCCCACGGTGTTTCTTCGACAAGTTTTCAACGCAAATTGGACAGAGGTGTTCCGTACTACCAACGGGGTGGGTGTTACGTCTATTATAGGGTGTAGGTGGTCCTCGAGCCCGAAATCGGAAAAAAAAATCAGAGTCCAGCGGACAGAACCCGACTCTGGGACGGGCTAGAGGCGGATGGCGGTTGGCCCCCACGCCCAGCTGGGAGACGTCGGGAAGGCCCCCCGTGGTCCTCCAGTAGCAGCGGGCGCCGGCTCGGGCCCCACCGTGGCTCGCGGCCCAGAGGACGAGTCCCTGCACGCTGGCTCGCGGTACCCGCAGACGGGTCGACCCGAAGGCAGCAGCGGGCATCGCCCGTGCTCCTCGGGCGAGAGGAGGAGTCCCTGCACGCTGGCCCCCTGTCCACGCAGACGGGTCGACCCGAAGTCGGAATCCGAGGGGCGACCTCTCGCCCGAGGAGAACGGGCGGTGCCCAGTGCTACATTTGGATCGACCCGTCTGCGGGGACCGCGAGCCAGCGTGCAGGGACTCGTCCTCTCGGCCGGTAGCCACGGCCCGAGCCGGGGCCCGAACCCCACGGTGTTTCTTCGACAAGTTTTCAACGCAAATTGGACAGAGGTGTTCCGTACTACCAACGGGGTGGGTGTTACGTCTATTATAGGGTGTAGGTGGTCCTCGAGCCCGAAATCGGAAAAAAAATCAGAGTCCAGCGGACGGGACCCGACCTGGGACGGGCTAGAGGGGGATGGCGGTTGGCCCCCGCGCCCAGCTGGGAGACGTCAGGAAGGCCCCCCGTGGTCCTCCAGTAGCAGCGGGCGCCGGCTCAGGCCCCACCGTGGCTCGCGAGCGAGAGGACGAGTCCCTGCACGCTGGCTCGCGGTACCCGCAGACGGGTCGACCCGAAGGCAGCAGCGGGCATCGCCCGTGCTCCTCGGGCGAGAGGAGGAGTCCCTGCACGCTGGCCCCCTGTCCCCGCAGACGGATCGACCCGAAGTCGGAGTCCGAGGGGCGACCTCTCGCCCGAGGAGCACGGGCGGCGCCCGCTGCTGCATTCGGATCGACCCGTCTGCGGGGACCGCGAGCCAGCGTGCATGGACTCGTCCTCTCGGCCGGTAGCCACGGCCCGAGCCGGGGCCCGAAATCCACGGTGTTTCTTCGACAAGTTTTCAACGCAAATTGGACAGAGGTGTTCCGTACTACCAACGGGTGGGTGTTACGTCTATTATAGGGTGTAGGTGGTCCTCGAGCCCGAAATCGGAAAAAAAAATCAGAGTCCAGCGGACGGGACCCGACTCTGGGACGGGCTAGAGGGGGATGGCGGTTGGCCCCCGCGCCCAGCTGGGAGACGTCAGTAAGGCCCCCCGTGGTCCTCCAGTAGCAGCGGGCGCCGGCTCGGGCCCCACCGTGGCTCGCGGCCCAGAGGACGAGTCCCTGCACGCTGGCTCGCGGTACCCGCAGACGGGTCGACCCGAAGGCAGCAGCGGGCATCGCCCGTGCTCCTCGGGCGAGAGGAGTCGCTGCACGCTGGCCCCTGTCCCCGCAGACGGGTCGACCCGAAGTCGGAGTCCGAGGGTCGACCTCGCCCGAGGAGCACGGGCGGTGCCCACTGCTGCATTCGGATCGACCCGTCTGCGGGGACCGCGAGCCAGCGTGCAGGGACTCGTCCTCTCGGCCGGTAGCCACGGCCCGAGCCGGGGCCCGAACCCCACGGTGTTTCTTCGACAAGTTTTCAACGCAAATTGGACAGAGGTGTTCCGTACTACCAACGGGGTGGGTGTTACGTCTATTATAGGGTGTAGGTGGTCCTCGAGCCCGAAATCGGAAAAAAATCAGAGTCCAGCGGACGGGACCCGACTCTGGGACGGGCTAGAGGGGGATGGCGGTCGGTCCCCGCGCCCAGCTGGGAGACGTCGGGAAGGCCCCCCGTGGTCCTCCAGTAGCAGCGGGCGCCGGCTCGGGCCCCACCGTGGCTCCCGGCCCAGAGGACGAGTCCCTGCACGCTGGCTCGCGGTACCCGCAGACGGGTCGACCCGAAGGCAGCAGCGGGCATCGCCCGTGCTCCTCGGGCGAGAGGAGGAGTCCCTGCACGCTGGCCCCCTGTCCCCGCAGACGGGTCGACCCGAAGTCGGAGTCCGAGGGGCGACCTCTCGCCCGAGGAGCACGGGCGGTGCCCACTGCTGCATTCGGATCGACCCGTCTGCGGGGACCGCGAGCCAGCGTGCAGGGACTCGTCCTCTCGGCTGGTAGCCACGGCCCGAGCCGGGGCCGAACCCCACGGTGTTTCTTCGACAAGTTTTCAACGCAAATTGGACAGAGGTGTTCCGTACTACCAACGGGCTGGGTGTTACGTCTATTATAGGGTGTAGGTGGTCCTCGAGCACGAAATCGGAAACAAATCAGAGTCCAGCGGACGGGACCCGACTCTGGGACGGGCTAGAGGGGGATGGCGGTTGCCCCCGCGCCCAGCTGGGAGACGTCGGGAAGGCCCCCGTGGTCCTCCAGTAGCAGCGGGCGCCGGCTCGGGCCCCACCGTGGCTCGCGGCCCAGAGGACGAGTCCCTGCACGCTGGCTCGCGGTACCCGCAGACGGGTCGACCCGAAGGCAGCAGCGGGCATCGCCCGTGCTCCTCGGGCGAGAGGAGGAGTCCCTGCACGCTGGCCCCCTGTCCTCGCAGACGGGTCGACCCGAAGTCGGAGTCCGAGTGGCGACCTCTCGCCCGAGGAGCACGGGCGGAGCCCACAGCTGCATTCGGATCCACCCGTTTGCGGGGACCGCGAGCCAGCGTGCGGGGACTCGTCCTCTAGGGCGGTAGCCACGGCCCGAGCCGGGGCCCGAACCCCACGGTGTTTCTTCGACAAGTTTTCAACGCAAATTGGACAGAGGTGTTCCGTACTACCAACGGGGTGGGTGTTACGTCTATTATAGGGTGTAGGTGGTCCTCGAGCCCGAAATCGGAAAAAAAAATCAGAGTCCAGCGGACGGGACCCGACTCTGGGACGGGCTAGAGGGGGATGGCGGTTGGCCGCCGCGCCCAGCTGGGAGACGTCGGGAAGGCCCCCGTGGTCCTCCAGTAGCAGCGGGCGCCGGCTCGGGCCCCACCGTGGCTCGCGGCCCAGAGGACGAGTCCCTACACGCTGGCTCGCGGTACCCGCAGACGGGTCGACCCGAAGGCAGCAGCGGGCATCGCCCGTGCTCCTCGGGCGAGAGGAGGAGTCCCTGCACGCTGGCCCCCTGTCCCCGCAGACGGGTCGACCCGAAGTCGGAGTCCGAGGGGCGACCACTCGCCCGAGGAGCACGGGCGGTGCCCACTGCTGCATTCGGATCGACCCGTCTGCGGGGACCGCGAGCCAGCGTGCAGGGACTCGTCCATTCGGCCGGTAGCCACGGCCCGAGCCGGGGCCCGAACCCCACGGTGTTTCTTCGACAAGTTTTCAACGCAAATTGGACAGAGGTGTTCCGTACTACCAACGGGGTGGGTGTTACGTCTATTATAGGGTGTAGGTGGTCCTCGAGCCCGAAATCGGAAAAAAATCAGAGTCCAGCGGACGGGACCCGACTCTGGGACGGGCTAGAGGGGGATGGCGGTTGGCCCCCGCGCCCAGCTGGGAGACGTCAGGAAGGCCCCCCGTGGTCCTCCAGTAGCAGCGGGCGCCGGCTCGGGCCCCACCGTGGCTCGCGGCCCAGAGGACGAGTCCCTGCACGCTGGCTCGCGGTACCCGCAGACGGGTCGACCCGAAGTCGGAGTCCGAGGGGCGACCTCTCGCCCGAGGAGCACGGGCGGTGCCCGCTGCTGCATTCGGATCGACCCGTCTGCGGGGACCGCGAGCCAGCGTGCAGGGACTCGTCCTCTCGGCCGGTAGCCACGGCTCGAGCCGGGGCCCGAATGCCACAGTGTTTCTTCGACAAGTTTTCAACGCAAATTGGACAGAGGTGTTCCGTACTACCAACGGGGTGGGTGTTACGTCTATTATAGGGTGTAGGTGGTCCTCGAGCCCGAAATCGGAAAAAAAAATCAGAGTCCAGCGGACGGGACCCGACTCTGGGACGGCCTAGAGGGGATGGCGGTTGGCCCCCACGCCCAGGTGGGAGACGTCAGGAAGGCCCCCCCGTTGTCCTCCAGTAGCAGCGGGCGCCGGCTCGGGCCCCACCGTGGCTCGCGGCCCAGAGGACGAGTCCCTGCACGCTGGCTCGCGGTACCCGCAGACGGGTCGACCCGAAGGCAGCAGTGGCATCGCCTGTGCTCGGGCGAGAGGAGTCCCGGCACGCTGGCCCGCTGTCCCCGCAGACGGGTCGACCCGAAGTCGGAGTCCGAGGGGCGACCTCTCGCCCGAGGAGCACGGGCGGTGCCCGCTGCTGCATTCGGATCGACCCGTCTGCGGGGACCGCGAGCCAGCGTGCAGGGACTCGTCCTCTCGGCCGGTAGCCACGGCCCGAGCCGGGACCCGAACCCCACGGTGTTTCTTCGACAAGTTTTCAACGCAAATTGGACAGAGGTGTTCCGTACTACCAACGCGTGGGTGTTACGTCTATTATAGGGTGTAGGTGGTCCTCGAGCCCGAAATCGGAAAAAAATCAGAGTCCAGCGGACGGGACCCGACTCTGGGACGGGCTAGAGGGGGATGGCGGTTGGCCCCCGCGCCCAGCAGGGAGACGTCGGGAAGGCCCCCCCCCCTCCGTGGTCCTCCAGTAGCAGCGGGCGCCGGCTCGGGCCCCACCGTGGCTCCCGGCCCAGAGGACGAGTCCCTGCACGCTGGCTCGCGCTACCGGCAGACGGGTCGACCCGAAGGCAGCAGGGCGGCATCGCCCGTGCTCCTCGGGCGAGAGGAGGAGTCCCGCACGCTGGCCCCCTGTCCGCGCAGACGGGTCGACCCGAATTAGGAGACCCAGGGGCGACCTATCCCCCCAGGCGCACGGGCGGTGACCGCGCCAGCATTCGGATCGACCCGTCTGCGGGGACCGCGAGCCAGCGTGCAGGGACTCGTCCTCGGCCGGTAGCCACGGCCCGAGCCGGGGCCCGAACCCCACGGTGTTTCTTCCACAAGTTTTGAACGCAAATTGACAGAGGTGTTCCGTACTACTACAACGGGGTGGGTGTTACGTCTATTATAGGGTGTAGGTGGTCCTCGAGCCCGAAATCGGAAACAAAATCAGAGTCCAGCGGACGGGACCCAGACTCTGGGACGGGCAGAGGGGATGGCGGTTGGCCCCAGCGCCCAGCTGGGAGACGTCGGGAAGGCCCCCGTGGTCCTCCAGTAGCAGCGGGCGCCGGCTCGGGCCCCACCGTGGCTCCCGGCCCAGAGGACGAGTCCCTGCACGCTGGCTCGCGGTACCCGCAGACGGGTCGACCCGAAGGCAGCAGCGGGCATCGCCCGTGCTCCTCGGGCGAGAGGAGGAGTCCCTGCACGCTGGCCCCCTGTCCCCGCAGACGGGTCGACCCGAAGTCGGAGTCCGAGGGGCGACCTCTCGCCCGAGGAGCACGGGCGGTGCCCACTGCTGCATTCGGATTGACCCGTCTGCGGGGACCGCGAGCCAGCGTGCAGGGACTCGTCCTCTCGGCCGGTAGCCACGGCCCGAGCCGGGGCCGAACCCCACGGTGTTTCTTCGACAAGTTTTCAACGCAAATTGGACAGAGGTGTTCCGTACTACCAACGGGGTGGGTGTTACGTCTATTATAGGATGTAGGTGGTCTGCGAGCCCGAAATCGGAAAAAATCAGAGTCCAGCGGACGGGACCCACCTCTGGGACGGGCTAGAGGGGGATGGCGGTTGGCCCCCGCGCCCAGCTGGGAGACGCCGGGAAGGCCCGCCGTGGTCCTCCAGTAGCAGCGGGCGCCGGCTCGGGCCCCACCGTGGCTACCGGCCCAGAGGACGAGTCCCTGCACGCTGGCTCGCGGTACCCGCAGACGGGTCGACCCGAAGGCAGCAGCGGGCATCGCCCGTGCTCCTCGGGCGAGAGGAGGAGTCCCGGCACGCGGGCCGCCAGTCCCCGCAGACGGGTCGACCCGAAGTCGGAGTCCGAGGGGCGACCTCTTGCCCGAGGAGCACGGGCGGAGCCCACTTCTGCATTCGGATCGACCCGTCTGCGGGGACCGCGAGCCAGCGTGCAGGGACTCGTCCTCTCGGCCGGTAGCCACGGCCCGAGCCGGGGCCCGAACCCCACGGTGTTTCTTCGACAAGTTTTCAACGCAAATTGGACAGAGGTGTTCCGTACTACCAACGGGGTGGGTGTTACGTCTATTATAGGGTGTAGGTGGTCCTCGAGCCCGAAATCGGAAAAAATCAGAGTCCAGCGGACAGGACCAGACTCTGGGACGGGCTAGAGGGGGATGGCGGTTGGCCCCCGCGCCCAGCTGGGAGACGTCGGGAAGGCCCCCCGTGGTCCTCCAGTAGCAGCGGGCGCCGGCTCGGGCCCCACCGTGGCTCCCGGCCCAGAGGACGAGTCCCTGCACGCTGGCTCGCGGTACCCGCAGACGGGTCGACCCGAAGGCAGCAGCGGGCATCGCCCGTGCTCCTCGGGCGAGAGGAGGAGTCCCTGCACGCTGGCCCCCTGTCCCCGCAGACGGGTCGACCCGAAGTCGGAGTCCGAGGGGCGACCTCTCGCCCGAGGAGCACGGGCGGTGCCCACTGCTGCATTCGGATCGACCCGTCTGCGGGGACCGCGAGCCAGCGTGCAGGGACTCGTCCTCTCGGCCGGTAGCCACGGCCCGAGCCGGGGCCCGAACCCCACGGTGTTTCTTCGACAAGTTTTCAACGCAAATTGGACAGAGGTGTTCCGTACTACCAACGGGTGGGTGTTACGTCTATTATAGGGTGTAGGTGGTCCTCGAGCCCGAAATCGGAAAAAAATCAGAGTCCAGCGGACGGGACCCGACTCTGGGACGGGCTAGAGGGGGATGGCGGTTGGCCCCCGCGCCCAGCTGGGAGACGTCGGGAAGGCCCCCCGTGGTCCTCCAGTAGCAGCGGGCGCCGGCTCGGGCCCCACCGTGGCTCCCGGCCCAGAGGACGAGTCCCTGCACGTTGGCTCGCGGTACCCGCAGACGGCTCGACCCGAAGCCAGCAGCGGGCATCGCCCGTGCTCCTCGGGCGAGAGGAGGAGTCCCTGCACGCTGGCCCCCTGTCCTCGCAGACGGGTCGACCCGAAGTCGGAGTCCGAGGGGCGACCTCTAGCCCGAGGAGCACGGGCGGAGCCCACTTCTGCATTCGGATCGACCCGTCTGCGGGGACCGCGAGCCAGCGTGCAGGGACTCGTCCTCTCGGCCGGTAGCCACGGCCCGAGCCGGGGCCCGAACCCCACGGTGTTTCTTCGACAAGTTTTCAACGCAAATTGGACAGAGGTGTTCCGTACTACCAACGGGGTGGGTGTTACGTCTATTATAGGGTGTAGGTGGTCCTCGAGCCCGAAATCGGAAAAAAAATCAGAGTCCAGCGGACAGGACCCGACTCTGGGACGGGCTAGAGGGGGATGGCGGTTGGCCCCCGCGCCCAGCTGGGAGACGTCGGGAAGGCCCCCTGTGGTCCTCCAGTAGCAGCGGGCGCCGGCTCGGGCCCCACCGTGGCTCGCGGCCCAGAGGACGAGTCCCTGCACGCTGGCTCGCGGTACCCGCAGACGGGTCGACCCGAAGACAGCAGCGGGCATCGCCCGTGCTCCTCGGGCGAGAGGAGGAGTCCCTGCACGCTGGCCCCCTGTCCCCGCAGACGGTCGACCTGAAGTCGGAGTCCGAGGGCGACCTCGAGCCCGAGGCGCAGGGGCGGAGCCCACTTCTCCCTTCGGATCGACCCGTCGGCGGGGACCGCGAGCCAGCGTGCATGGACTCGTCCTCTCGGCCGGTAGCCACGGCCCGAGCCGGGACCCGAACCCACGGTGTTTCTTCGACAAGTTTTCAACGCAAATTGACAGAGGTGTTCCGTACTACCAACGGGGTGGGTGTTACGTCTATTATAGGGTGTAGGTGGTCCTCGAGCCCGAAATCGGAAAAAATCAGAGTCCAGCGGACGGGACCCGACTCTGGGACGGGCTAGAGGGGGATGGCGGTTGGCCCGTCCCCCAGCTGGGAGACGTCGGGAAGGCCCCCCGTGGTCCTCCAGTAGCAGCGGGCGCCGGCTCGGGCCCCACCGTGGCTCCCGGCCCAGAGGACGAGTCCCTGCACGCTGGCTCGCGGTACCCGCAGACGGGTCGACCCGAAGGCAGCAGCGGGCATCGCCCGTGCTCCTCGGGCGAGAGGAGGAGTCCCTGCACGCTGGCCCGCTGTCCCCGCAGACGGGTCGACCCAAAGTCGGAGTCCGAGGGGCGACCTCTCGCCCGAGGAGCACGGGCGGTGCCCACTGCTGCATTCGGATCGACCCGTCTGCGGGGACCGCGAGCCAGCGTGCAGCGACTCGTCCTCTCGGCCGGTAGCCACGGCCCGAGCCGGGGCCGAACCCCACGGTGTTTCTTCGACAAGTTTTCAACGCAAATTGGACAGAGGTGTTCCGTACTACCAACGGGTGGGTGTTACGTCTATTATAGGGTGTAGGTGGTCCTCCAGCCCGAAATCGGAAAAAAATTAGAGTCTAGCGGACGGGACCCAACTCTGGGACGGGCTAGAGGGGGATGGCGGTTGGCCCCCGCGCCCAGCTGGGGGAGACGTCGGGAAGGCCCCCCGTGGTCCTCCAGTAGCAGCGGGCGCCGGCTCGGGCCCCACCGTGGCTCCCGGCCCAGAGGACGAGTCCCTGCACGCTGGCTCGCGGTACCCGCAGACGGGTCGACCCGAAGGCAGCAGCGGGCATCGCCCGTGCTCCTCGGGCGAGAGGAGGAGTCCCTGCACGCTGGCCCCCTGTCCCCGCAGACGGGTCGACCCGAAGTCGGAGTCCGAGGGGCGACCTCTCGCCCGAGGAGCACGGGCGGTGCCCACTGCTGCATTCGGATCGACCCGTCTGCGGGGACCGCGAGCCAGCGTGCAGGGACTCGTCCTCTCGGCCGGTAGCCACGGCCCGAGCCGGGGCCCGAACCCCACGGTGTTTCTTCGACAAGTTTTCAACGCAAATTGGACAGAGGTGTTCCGTACTACCAACGGGGTGGGTGTTACGTCTATTATAGGGTGTAGGTGGTCCTCGAGCCCGAAATCGGAAAAAAATCAGAGTCCAGCGGACAGGACCCGACTCTGGGACGGGCTAGAGGGGGATGGCGGTTGGCCCCCGCGCCCAGCTGGGAGACGTCGGGAAGGCCCCCTGTGGTCCTCCAGTAGCAGCGGGCGCCGGCTCGGGCCCCACCGTGGCTCGCGGCCCAGAGGACGAGTCCCTGCACGCTGGCTCGCGGTACCCGCAGACGGGTCGACCCGAAGGCAGCAGCGGGCATCGCCCGTGCTCCTCGGGCGAGAGGAGGAGTCCCTGCACGCTGGCCCCTGTCCCCGCAGCAGACGGGTCGACCCGAAGTCGGAGTCCGAGGGCGACCTCGCCCGAGGAGAACGGGCGGTGCCCCGTGATACTTTCGGATCGACCCGTCTGCGGGGACCGCGAGCCAGCGTGCAGGGACTCGTCCTCTCGGCCGGTAGCCACGGCCCGAGCCGGGGCCCGAACCCCACGGTGTTTCTTCGACAAGTTTTCAACGCAAATTGGACAGAGGTGTTCCGTACTACCAACGGGGTGGGTGTTACGTCTATTATAGGGTGTAGGTGGTCCTCGAGCCCGAAATCGGAAAAAAATCAGAGTCCAGCGGACAGGACCAGACTCTGGGACGGGCTAGAGGGGGATGGCGGTTGGCCCCCGCGCCCAGCTGGGAGACGTCGGGAAGGCCCCCTGTGGTCCTCCAGTAGCAGCGGGCGCCGGCTCGGGCCCCACCGTGGCTCGCGGCCCAGAGGACGAGTCCCTGCACGCTGGCTCGCGGTACCCGCAGACGGGTCGACCCGAAGACAGCAGCGGGCATCGCCCGTGCTCCTCGGGCGAGAGGAGGAGTCCGTGCACGCTGGCCCCCTGTCCCCGCAGACGGGTCGACCCGAAGTCGGAGTCCGAGGGGCGACCTCTCGCCCGAGGAGCACGGGCGGTGCCCACTGCTGCATTCGGATCGACCCGTCTGCGGGGACCGCGAGCCAGCGTGCAGGGACTCGTCCTCTCGGCCGGTAGCCACGGCCCGAGCCGGGGCCCGAACCCCACGGTGTTTCTTCGACAAGTTTTCAACGCAAATTGGACAGAGGTGTTCCGTACTACCAACGGGGTGGGTGTTACGTCTATCATAGGGTGTAGGTGGTCCTCGAGCCCGAAATCGGAAAACAAATCAGAGACCAGCGGACGGGACCCGACTCTGGGACGGGCTAGAGGGGGGTGGCGGTTGGGCCCGCGCCCAGCTGGGAGACGTCGGGAAGGCGCTCCGTGGTCCTCCAGTAGCAGCGGGCGCCGGCTCGGGCCCCACCGTGGCTCGCGGCCCAGAGGACGAGTCCCTGCACGCTGGCTCGCGGTACCCGCAGACGGGTCGACCCGAAGGCAGCAGCGGGCATCGCCCGTGCTCCTCGGGCGAGAGGAGGAGTCCCTGCACGCTGGCCCCCTGTCCCCGCAGACGGGTCGACCCGAAGTCGGAGTCCGAGGGGCGACCTCTCGCCCGAGGAGCACGGGCGGTGCCCACTGCTGCATTCGGATCGACCCGTCTGCGGGGACCGCGAGCCAGCGTGCAGGGACTCGTCCTCTCGGCCGGTAGCCACGGCCCGAGCCGGGGCCCGAACCCACGGTGTTTCTTCGACAAGTTTTCAACGCAAATTGGACAGAGGTGTTCCGTACTACCAACGGGGTGGGTGTTACGTCTATTATAGGGTGTAGGTGGTCCTCGAGCCCGAAATCGGACAAAAATCAGAGTCCAGCGGACGGGACCCGACCCTGGGACGGGCTAGAGGATGGCGGTCGTCCCGGCGCCCAGCTGGGAGACGTCGGGAAGGCCCCCCGTGGTCCTCCAGTAGCAGCGGGCGCCGGCTCGGGCCCCACCGTGGCTCGCGGCCCAGAGGACGAGTCCCTGCACGCTGGCTCGCGGTACCCGCAGACGGGTCGACCCGAAGGCAGCAGCGGGCATCGCCTGTGCTCCTCGGGCGAGAGGAGGAGTCCCTGCACGCTGGCCCCCTGTCCCCGCAGACGGGTCGACCCGAAGTCGGAGTCCGAGGCCCGAGGAGCACGGGCGGTGCCCACTGCTGCATTCGGATCGACCCGTCTGCGGGGACCGCGAGCCAGCGTGCAGGGACTCGTCCTCTCGGCCGGTAGCCACGGCCCGAGCCGGGGCCCGAACCCCACGGTGTTTCTTCGACAAGTTTTCAACGCAAATTGGACAGAGGTGTTCCGTACTACCAACGGGGTGGGTGTTACGTCTATTATAGGGTGTAGGTGGTCCTCGAGCCCGAAATCGAAAAAAAATCAGAGTCCAGCGGACGGGACCCGACTCTGGGACGGGCTAGAGGGGGATGGCGGTTGGCCCCGCGCCCAGCTGGGAGACGTCGGGAAGGCCCCCCGTGGTCCTCCAGTAGCAGCGGGCGCCGGCTCGGGCCCCACCGTGGCTCGCGGCCCAGAGGACGAGTCCCTGCACGCTGGCTCGCGGTACCCGCAGACGGGTCGACCCGAAGGCAGCAGCGGGCATCGCCCGTGCGGCTCGGGCGAGAGGAGGAGTCCCTGCACGCTGGCCCCCTGTCCCCGCAGACGGGTCGACCCGAAGTCGGAGTCCGAGGGGCGACCTCTCGCCCGAGGAGCACGGGCGGTGCCCACTGCTGCATTCGGATCGACCCGTCTGCTGGGACCGCGAGCCAGCGTGCAGGGACTCGTCCTCTCGGCCGGTAGCCACGGCCCGAGCCGGGCCTGAAACCACGGTGTTTCTTCGACAAGTTTTCAACGCAAATTGGACAGAGGTGTTCCGTACTACCAACGGGTGGGTGTTACGTCTATTATAGGGTGTAGGTGGTCCTCGAGCCCGAAATCGGAAAAAAATCAGAGTCCAGCGGACGGGACCCGACTCTGGGACGGGCTAGAGGGGGATGGCGGTTGGCCCCCGCGCCCAGCTGGGAGACGTCGGGAAGGCCCCCCGTGGTCCTCCAGTAGCAGCGGGCGCCGGCTCGGGCCCCACCGTGGCTCGCGGCCCAGAGGACGAGTCCCTGCACGCTGGCCCCCTGTCCCCGCAGACGGGTCGACCCGAAGTCGGAGTCCGAGGGGCGACCTCTCGCCCGAGGAGCACGGGCGGAGCCCACTGCTGCATTCGGATCGACCCGTCTGCGGGGACCGCGAGCCAGCGTGCAGGGACTCGTCCTCTCGGCCGGTAGCCACGGCCCGAGCCGGGGCCCGAACCCCACGGTGTTTCTTCGACAAGTTTTCAACGCAAATTGGACAGAGGTGTTCCGTACTACCAACGGGGTGGGTGTTACGTCTATTATAGGGTGTAGGTGGTCCTCGAGCCCGAAATCGAAAACAAAATCAGAGTCCAGCGGACGGGACCCGACCCTCCTGGGACGGGCTAGAGGGGATGGCGGGCCCCGCGCCCAGCTGGGAGACGTCAGGATGGCCCCCGTGGTCCTCCAGTAGCAGCGGGCGCCGGCTGGGCCCCACCGTGGCTCGCGGCCCAGAGGACGAGTCCCTGCACGCTGGCTCGCGGTACCCGCAGACGGGTCGACCCGAAGGCAGCAGCGGGCATCGCCCGTGCTCCTCGGGCGAGAGGAGGAGTCCCTGCACGCTGGCCTCCTGTCCCCGCAGACGGGTCGACCCGAAGTCGGAGTCCGAGGGGCGACCTCTCGCCCGAGGAGCACGGGCGGTGCCCACTGCTGCATTCGGATCGACCCGTCTGCTGGGACCGCGAGCCAGCGTGCAGGGACTCGTCCTCTCGGCCGGTAGCCACGGCCCGAGCCGGGGCCCGAACCCCACGGTGTTTCTTCGACAAGTTTTCAACGCAAATTGGACAGAGGTGTTCCGTACTACCAACGGGGTGGGTGTTACGTCTATTATAGGGTGTAGGTGGTCCTCGAGCCCGAAATCGGAAAAAATCAGAGTCCAGCGGACGGGACCCGACTCTGGGACGGGCTAGAGGGGGATGGCGGTTGGCCCCCGCGCCCAGCTGGGAGACGTCGGGAAGGCCCCCGTGGTCCTCCAGTAGCAGCGGGCGCCGGCTCGGGCCCCACCGTGGCTCGCGGCCCAGAGGACGAGTCCCTGCACGCTGGCTCGCGGTACCCGCAGACGGGTCGACCCGAAGGCAGCAGCGGGCATCGCCCGTGGTCCTCGGGCGAGAGGAGTCCCTGCACGCTGGCCCCTGTCCCCGCAGACGGGTCGACCCGAAGTCGGAGTCCGAGGGGCGACCTCTCGCCCGAGGAGCACGGGCAGCCCACTGCTGCATTCGGATCGACCCGTCTGCGGGGACCGCGAGCCAGCGTGCAGGGACTCGTCCTCTCGGCCGGTAGCCACGGCCCGAGCCGGGGCCGAACCCCACGGTGTTTCTTCGACAAGTTTTCAACGCAAATTGGACAGAGGTGTTCCGTACTACCAACGGGGTGGGTGTTACGTCTATTATAGGGTGTAGGTGGTCCTCGAGCCCGAAATCGGAAAAAAATCAGAGTCCAGCGGACGGGACCCGACTCTGGGACGGGCTAGAGGGGGATGGCGGTTGGCCCCCGCGCCCAGCTGGGAGACGTCGGGAAGGCCCCCCGTGGTCCTCCAGTAGCAGCGGGCGCCCCAGAGGACGAGTCCCTGCACGCTGGCTCGCGGTACCCGCAGACGGTTCGACCCGAAGGCAGCAGCGGGCATCGCCCGTGCTCCTCGGGCGAGAGAGGGAGTCCCCACGCTGGCCCCCTGTCCCCGCAGACGGGTCGACCCGAAGTCGGAGTCCGAGGGGCGACCTCTAGCCCGAGGAGCACGGGCGGAGCCCACTTCTGCATTCAGATCGACCCGTCTGCGGGGACCGCGAGCCAGCGTGCAGGGACTCGGCCTCTCGGCCGGTAGCCACGGCCCGAGCCGGGGCCCGAACCCCACGGTGTTTCTTCGACAAGTTTTCAACGCAAATTGGACAGAGATGTTCCGTACTACCAACGGGGTGGGTGTTACGTCTATTATAGGGTGTAGGTGGTCCTCGAGCCCGAAATCGGAAAAAAATCAGAGTCCAGCGGACAGGACCAGACTCTGGGACGGGCTAGAGGGGGATGGCAGATGGCCCCCGCGCCCAGCTGGGAG
>CM055818.1:58250316-58326711 GCA_029582265.1 Zoroaster sp. YZ-2022
AGTTGCTTTGAAGTAGGCTAACTGTAAGACATAGGTCTCAGTGGGAGCAGGATGTCAATTTCGTGTTTCAGTGACAGCGTGTGCCTGCCTATCAAAAGACGTATAGGCGCGCGGCTATGCGTGAAATCTAGTTTCGCGGAGGGCACATGCAGGCCGTGCACAGGAATAGTAAGGGGCATCTCTGCTGACCTAATATTTATTCTAATTTTATTCTATCCTGACATCTTTCAACTAGGCAGGGCAGTCTATGCGCAACAGGAACTTAATAATTCATTCCAAAAAAAAAAAAAAAAAAAATTGGGCTAAAAAGGGCACTTTTTATACTAGGCAAAAAGGGCAGGGGCTCAAGCACCCTTTGGGACCTATGTATGCACGTGCCTGGCCACAGTCATATCGTCACCCGTGGGATACGCTTTAGAAGGTTTAGCTTTAGGGTTGGGTGGAGGGGCGTTTGC
The DNA here is from genome assembly GCA_029582265.1 of Zoroaster sp. YZ-2022. Taxonomy (NCBI): domain Eukaryota; kingdom Metazoa; phylum Echinodermata; class Asteroidea; order Forcipulatida; family Zoroasteridae; genus Zoroaster; species Zoroaster sp. YZ-2022. The sequence continues at coordinate 58,250,772 of CM055818.1, forward strand.
TCTCAGATACGTAAAAAATAAATTGTATAAAAAATCTAAAAAACATGATGAAATACGAATTTTAGCATTGAGTAAACTCAACACGATCGAAAACCACGTTAGTAAAGCCATCGAAGACGGTAACATCAGTCAAGAAGAATTTGTGCTCGTATGCGAAGAGCGAGATAAATATTACAAAATGAAAGAAAAAATCCGTAATGTACTCGTTAAACCAAGGAGTTTACCAGTTGAAACTAGCAAACCTGTTGATGCAACTGTAGAAAAAAAAATTCTTATAGAAAAACTTTTGAGTTTAAAGTAAACTTGAGCGTAAATAAGAGCTATTCCGCTAATCAAAAACACGCTTCGCGAGTAGCGGAGCGTGTAAACACGTTCGATAGACCTCCTCCGTACAATTTAAATTTTTAGTACAATGTTTATAATTAGTTCTACGTGCCAAAAAATTATAGATTTATTTGTTTCGTTTATACTCTGCAACTCGCTATAATACAAATCGATGTAATACATGTCTAAACCGAGCGCGTGTAAATACCCTTTTATACCAGCTAAATTTCTAGATTTAAACAACTCTGACGCTGGAACTAATTTTTCTCGCACGAGTATAATCAATCGTTGTGCGGGAATGTTTTTAATATAATATTCTAAAAATATAAAATCATGAGAATTTGTACAAAACGATTTTAAATCATCAATAAGCGAAAGTATACACGTTCTTAATAGTTCACCCATATTGATATTACTCAACATTAATTTTTTTCTCTATTAGTTCTACCATTACTAAATTAAACAACCGTGTAGCTTTTTTGTTCATTTGGTAAGAAGTTTTTACTTTTAATGCTCTTGCGCAGTTTGTGCATAAACCCGTTGTTGTTTTTGTACCTTTTTTACAATTTTTACACTCAGCCGGCGAGTTTTTCCGCTTTTAATTTTAAACTGATGAAAAGCGCAATAGTATACGTTAGGTGAACTACGCACGCAACATTTGTACGTTTTACCAATTATTAACCATCTGCAAGGAACGATTATTTTCTGCATACTCTTTTATTACTTGATTAGATAATATTTTTTGTTTACGAAACTCATACTCTATACTCACATTGTTATTGATAACTACAATTGCGCTTCTATTGAAGTTATCAATAATATCGAATTCTTGCGACAAACAATGTTTATTAAATTCTTGCAACAAACAATCATTTTTTCTTTCTCGTTTCATTTGTTATTGTTTTTTATAATGTTTTTTCAAGGATCACTCGTTAAAAAACTTTCGTCTTTAATATAAGCTGTAATTTTTCCTAAATTGCTTACTGACGCTGCAATTTTTAATGGAACTTTTTCATTCTTGGGCGCAAAAAATTGTATTTCTTTGTTTAAAGGAGACATTTTTAATAAAGCGCTAAATAGAGTTGAATCAAAAGTAGCTGAATAAGTAAGCAGCTGCTTTTTATGTATATTACCAAATTCAAAACATGTACCGTAAACACAATTGTCGTCGTTTAAAAAGCTAATGTAATCTAAATTGCTCATGTTAATAGTAAGTGTTACGTTTGCTTGCAACAATTTTTTAAGTTTTACAAAATCGGTACTTTCAACTATGTAAGGACGGTAATAATCATCGTCAATAGGAAGTTCGATTACCGGTGCGTTAACAAACTTGCAAATGCTTATGTTGTTAGTTTCTCGTTTTTTCTCATCGCATGTTTCGATATACAATCGTTCTTTTTTTACGTAAACAGTTATTGGAACTTTTCGTTTAATACTACGAGTAATTTTTTGTAAAACTTTTAAATTTATCGAAAAATCAATTGGGTTTTCACATTTAAATTCCAAAAAGTTTTCTTTATTTAATAATAAAACCCCGTTTCATCTACCTTAAAATGAGCTTTGGGTTTGATACCTATTAAAATATCTATTAAAATTTTAAACGTATAACCCGTTTCGATTTTAAAATAAAAATCGTATTCGTACTCTTTTTTAGTTTTTTTCGATTTGTCTAATATTTCACGCTTTATGTTGTTGTCCCTATTTGGTGTTCATCGTTCGATTTTAAATGTAATATTTCACGCTTTATGTTGTCGTACCAATTTGGAGGTGTTAGTGTTTGGTGTTCATCGTTTGATTTTTCATCGTTCGATTTTGGAAACATTTCTTCATATTGTTCATCAAAACTATTTAATATTTTTACATTCCATTTTGATAAAAATTGTTCTTCGGTTTGTCGTTTTGCCATTCTCTATTTGATATATATTTAGAAAATAAAAAACGAAAAAAATAAAATAAAAAACGCGAAGTATTTAGATTGTTGATTAAATCTTCTGAAACCCCCCCCCCCCTACTACTACCCAGAGAAATGTGTTAAAATAAGAAAACTCAAAATGCGATATTGCTCAAATCCCCTACTACTACCACCCAGAGAAATTGATTTCTTGAGTAGGTGGCCCAGGACCCCCATCTAACATACTACTCCTGGAGGAAAATAAAACGTGCCAGCACAAAATGGCTGGGATCGACGTCTCCCGTAACAAAGCGATGCCGATATGTGCAATATGTGTATACAAAATCGAACACCCTGTTGCGGTTCGGAAAAAAATGCATGGATCGGCGCCCTACGGGGTGAACTGGTTATCTGATATTGTTTCTTATACATGTACTCAGACACCTATGTACTCGGCAGTACTTGGTACTTGGCTTAAAAGTACTTGACTACAACACTGACTGAAAATTTAAATTAAACACACAATTATGTTTATTCCTTTGATTAACTGTAATTGCAGATAAACATCATGGCACCCTTCAAGCTTTGCTAAAAGCAATTTACAGGCAAGATTATGCGTCAGCACACAAAGGCGATTTGTCAGATGTTCTGTTACAGTCCTCTCTCATTAAAAAATATTGTGTGTACAGAGTCCAAGGAAGGAGATTGGATAATTGATATGACAGACAAAGGTATTGCTTTTGAAAAAAGTCACTGCATTAATGTGTCATTTGACTGCTTGAATTTAAGTTTATTGAACTGAATTACAATTAATAAGTCTGAAGAGATAATCAATTCTATAAATTCCTGTTTCTGGATTGGAGATAATCACAAATTTTGACGAATTACTAGACGGGAACATTAATTTTGGGCAATTGCATTGGCTGATCCAACATTATGCACCAAGCAATACCTAGACAATGTACACTGGGCTAGTTAGTGTAAAGCGTGAGACCTGAATTTAAACTAAACATTTGGAGATAAAGCTGGCCTCATGTCAAGTTATCACAATGTATTTTTCCTTCTCTTTCATTCAGCTGATGCTGCAATTGTTGCTGCCAAGCACACAAGAAATTGTGTTGTGTGGAGCAAGAGCGAGTCGGCTTTGAGGGAAGCAAAGACCCTTATTGCCACTGCCATGCAGCATGAGGATGACATCAATGAAGACTCTGATGGGATTGACAACAGTGACGAGTCAGATGTTATGACATCACTAGATGAGACGTGTTTAGATTGAATTTTATATAGTTTAGAATTGGAACGTGTTTGCAGGGTGGGAGGAGTCGGTGGACCATGTAGGACCGTATGTTTTTCCCTTTCACATAATAATACTATTAATATTATAATATTGTTGGTATATATTGCTTTCAGTAGTTCTTTTTGATGTATTTTTGAACGCACCGCCGGGTAGGCGTGTGCCACTGTTTTAAAAGTGTATGTTCAAATAAATAAATAAATAAAATGAGGTTCGACTGTAACAGACATGGATATTTTTTTTGGAAGCACTTCGAGTATTGTATGAATGTATATTTGAGGTTAACGTAAAACATGAGCTAAAACAACCAGGTAATGCATTGTTCATGTATTTATACAAAAAATTTCCTAAATTTGAGTAGTAAAGGTCTTTAAATCGTAACAGTTTTAGATTTGCAAATACGTTAGCAGTATGATCACGGTGACCAGCATTGGAAATAATGCGAACAGCTCGCTTTTGCAACAAAAGAAGTCTGTCACAATTGACTGACGAACTACCCCAGGTTAGAACTGAATAATTTAAATACGGGAGAACAAAAACATTATAAAGAATAACTAAAATTTCGCTTGGGATGAAGCATTTTAAACGATTCATTATACCAATATTTTTGGATATTTTGTTTGAGACATCACTAATGTGACTCTTCCAAGTAAGATTTTCATCAATTTTTACACCTAGAAATTTGGTAATCGTTACACGATTTAAATTTACACCATTCAAAACTAGTGGAACAGATTGGGTATATTTCTGTTGTCTCGAACAAAATATCATATAGTTTGATTTAAGTAAATTAATACACAATTTGTTTGCTATAAGCCATGTACTTATTTTTTCAAGTTCTATATTAAAAATCCGAATAGCTGTATCCACATTGTTATGGCTATACACCAAACTTGTGTCATCTGAAAATAAGCAGAAGGATATGATATCAGATGTATACGAAATGTCATTAATATAAATAATGAATAGTAGAGGACCTAATATAGAACCCTGCGGAACTCCACAACATATAGATTGCTCATTTGAATTTAGTGAGTTATAAAAAACAAATTGTTTTCGATTAGATAAGTAACTTTTGAACCAGTTTAGGGCTACACCACGAACAACAAAATGTTTCAGCTTACAAACTAAAATTTCGTGGTTAACTGTATCAAAAGCTTTTGAAAGATCCAGAAATATACCAATAGAGGATTTTTCATCATCTATGGCTTTGAGCAATTTATTCACAACATACGATGTTGCTAGTTCAGTTGAACGCTTTTCTCTGAAGCCGAATTGAGATTCAGACAAAAGGTTATGTTTATTTATAAAAGTAATAAGACGGTAGTATATTAATTTTTCAAAAACTTTTGAGAATGTAGATAATACTGTAATAGGTCTATAATTGCCAATATTATGTTTGTCGCCACCCTTATGTATTGGTGTGACCTTACCTATCTTTAAACCATCCGGGAAAATGCCTGTAATTAGAGACTCATTAAAGATACAAGCAAGTGGCTTTGCTAAGACGTACTTGGCATGTTTGATATTATGTACGGCATAAACCTGATCGATTAAAAGGCTGACCCAGCCTTTTGATAATTTGTGTTTTTAATAAACTGCCACTAATCATTGACACATATTTTCTTTCAATGTGTCAAATAAAAGCTTATAACTTTTCATATCCCCTCAAACATTTCAATAACAAATTTCTGCAAAATTCAAAAACGAATCATATACATTGTACACTGTACGGATTTTTGGCATAATACGAATCATGTACATTATTTTGTGTGTGCAGTTGGAAGAGTTAGTCTGTCTTATTCTAGTAGATACAACGTCGAGTTGTTCGCCTGCATGTTGTGTGTATGGTGCCTTTTAATAAAGTATGGTGCGGTGTTACAAAAAAATCCAAAAATGAAATTAAATAATGTTGAACAGTGTCATTATCATTTTACTGTAATTATTAGGATAAGATACTTACGGTCATCTTTTCATTTTGGGTAGTTAAAAACCCACTTGTACATGTACCGGGCTCTGAACGTATGATCGCTTGCTTGGCATGAGAGATAATATTATCCCAAATACCGGGCTCTGAAACTGGTGGTCACTTGCTTGGCATGGGAGATAATATTATCCCAAATACCTGGCTCTGAAACTGGTGGTCACTTGCTTGGCATGGGAGATAATATTATCCCAGATACCGGGCTCTGAAACTGGTGGTCGCTTGCTTGGCATGGGAGATAACTTATCCCAAATTCCGGGCTCTGAAACTCATGGACGCTTGCTTGGCACGGGATATAATATTATCCCAAATACCGGGCTCTGAAACTGGTGGTCGCTTGCTTGGTATGGGAGATAATATTATCCCAAATACCGGGCTCTAAAACTTATGGTCACTTGCTTGGCATGGGAGATAATATTATCCCAAATACCGGGCTCTGAAAGTCATGGTGGCTTGCTTGGCATGGGAGATAATATTATCCCAAATACCGGGCTCTGAAACTGGTGGTCACTTGCTTGGCATGAGAGATAATATTATCCCAAATACCGGGCTCTGAAAGTCATGGTGGCTTGCTTGGCATGGGAGATAATATTATCCCAAATACCGGGCTCTGAAACTGGTGGTCGCTTGCTTGGCATGGGAGATAATATTATCCCAAATACCTGGCTCTGAAACTGGTGGTCGCTTGCTTGGCATGGGAGATAATATTATCCCAAATACCGGGCTCTGAAACTGGTGGTCGATTGCTTGGCATGGGAGATAATATTATCCCAAATACCGGGCTCTGAAACTGGTGGTCGCTTGCTTGGCATGGGAGATAATATTATCCCAAATACCGGGCTCTGAAACTGGTGGTCGCTTGCTTGGCATGGGAGATAATATTATCCCAAATACCGGGCTCTGAAACTGGTGGTCGCTTGCTTGGCATGGGAGATAATATTATCCCAAATACCTGGCTCTGAAACTGGTGGTCGCTTGCTTGGCATGGGAGATAATATTATCCCAAATACCGGGCTCTGAAACTGGTGGTCGCTTGCTTGGCATGGGAGATAATATTTTCCCAAATACCGGGCTCTGAAACTGGTGGTCGCTTGCTTGGCATGGGAGATAATATTATCCCAAATACCGGGCTCTGAAACTGGTGGTCGCTTGCTTGGCATGGGAGATAATATTATCCCAAATACCGGACTCTGAAACTGGTGGTCGCTTGCTTGGCATGGGAGATAATATTATCCCAAATACCGGGCTCTGAAACTGGTGGTCGCTTGCTTGGCATGGGAGATAATATTATCCCAAATACCGGGCTCTGAAACTGGTGGTCGCTTGCTTGGCATGGGATATAATATTATCCCAAATACCGAGCTCTGAAACTCGTGGTCGCTTGCTTTGCATGGGAGATAATATTATCCCAAATACCGGGCTTTGAAATGGTGGTCGCTTGCTTGGCATGGGAGATAATATTATCCAAAATACCGGACTCTGAAACTGGTGGTCGCTTGCTTGGCATGGGAGATAATATTATCCCAAATACCGGGCTCTGAAACTGGTGGTCGCTTGCTTGGCATGGGAGATAATATTATCCCAAATACCGGGCTCTGAAACTGGTGGTCGCTTGCTTGGCATGGGATATAATATTATCCCAAATACCGAGCTCTGAAACTCGTGGTCGCTTGCTTTGCATGGGAGATAATATTATCCCAAATACCGGGCTTTGAAATGGTGGTCGCTTGCTTGGCATGGGAGATAATATTATCCAAAATATTATGCGCAGAAAAGTACGGCAGCTTGCTTAGCATGCTTCAAGACAATAATTCGGGGTATTTTTGTGAAATTTGAAAAAAGCCGTAATTGCCAAAAATTGGACAGTTCACATAGTTCACATTGAGAATATTTGGTGTTTCCATTAAACTCGTTAGTTCGATATTTATACGCACCCGGTGAAGTTGAAAAAGATACGAGACGTCGCGCGACCGATCCTATATGGAGTATAACAATTTATAGATTAGCTAAAACGATGAAAGCTGCGAATCAACCCATCTTGTATTATTTAGCGTCCGCGCCGGGTGTAGAAGCGAGCCCCGCTCGTAGTTTTGTAAGAGAAGAATTACAAATTGTGCCGTTTGATACAGAAAATCCTCCGATTAAACGATTATAAAGCTACGCTTGCAGCGTTGTATAGTGACCGTAAGCGAGAGTATGTATTCCGTTTTCTAAAATATATTTCTTTGTGTCTAAAGGAGATAGTGATATTTTATTTACTCGCGTTGTATATAATCTATGTTTTTCATTTCTAATAAAGTTCATAGGGTGATAAAGCGTATTATTTTGAGATAAAACTTGTTTATATCGACCATGTTTAATTTTCTGTTCTAAAACTTGTTTTTTTACACCCTTAGCTTTTCTTATTTCTTTTTCATTCGATAAAAGTATAGAGTACATTTTTGGCCTTAAACCCACAATTTCATGGATTAGAGTTCCCGCAGTCTCGTCTTTCATTTTACCGATTACTTTTTTATTAACTTCAGAATGTAAAAAATGATCTTGTTTATAATTACTAAAATCGTATAAAGATTTGTTTTTATATAAATCTTTATATACATCTTTTGTTCGAATCTCGAGTAACAAGCTATCCGTATCCGTGTAAAGTAATTCGCACTCGTTACCGTACTTCTTTTTTAAATGATTGTAATAAAAATCGTACATTAAATGTTTAGATAAATCCAGTATGCTCATTCCAACGTAGACTGGGCGGTTGAGTAAGAGTTTTATTTTGTGCATGTGAATCGCCACTAAATCGTTATCAAAAATCCTTGCCTCGGCAAAATTTGGTTTCGCGATGAGTGAACGAATTTGATTTTCTGCTTTTTCATCGTTTAACCGCTTTAAATTCACGTACATTTTCCATCGTTTTTCCAAAAACTGAATTGTTCATGAGTTTGTACAAATCTTTTTCAAAATCACTCGTTGCGTTTTTTCTGAGTTGAGTGTTTAAATCGATGTATGATTTCATCCATGGTGATTCATCAAATTCTAAAACGCGATGAATTTTCGTTAGTTTCATACCGAGTTGTAAATATAATTGTAAGTTACGATAATGAAGTGTCGTAGCCGAGCGGTCTAGCTTACCGGACTCAAGTTCTGGTGTTAGCAGCAGAATGTGGGTTCGAATCCCGGCCGTGACACTTGTGTCCTTGAGCAAGACACTTAACCGTAATTGCTTCTCTCCACCCAGGGGTTAAATGGGTACCTGTGAGGGCAGAGTTGGTTGATTAGCCCTATATGCGCTGTAATGGCAGCAATTGAGCTGTATACTCCCAAGGGAGCTGAGATGGTTTCAGGAATGATTTATGAGCCTTATGAGCAGGGGTAATGATATAATGCGCCTTGAGCACCACTTAGTTGGTGGATACGTGCGCTATATAAGTCCACACATTATTATTATTATTATTATTATGAAGTACGTAGTTGCGTTTATCATATAAATTTGGAACTAATTTTGCAACGTTTGGGGCTGGTTTGTCGTTTAATAACTCGAGCTGGTATTCACTCATCCATTCTTTCGGTACCGTTAACGACTCTGGCGCGAGTGGATATGCGTTGTGAGAATCGTGTAATTCTTTAGGGTATTCTAAATCAACTTCTAAAATGCATCCTTTCTTACATTTTAATCCTATATCCGAAAGTCTATCAATTTGTTTTTTTGTCATCCATTTAAAATTACCCGTTGGTAAAGGTTGACTCATCGCGTACCCGTACAAATTATTCGCGTCTAAATACATAATGTAACTCGTTGGGATCGTTTTATCGTAATCGAGCAAGTATTTATTGTTTGCTTTCGCGTATCGTTTACTTACCATACACGTTCCTCCTCTAGTACCTTTTTCTATAAATAAATGCATGTCGACATCCGTAAACAAATCTAAACAGACTTTCGAATGTTTTAACAAAGCGTCCCAACTTAACCCCGGACTCGTATAATAATTAGCCGGATCCAAACCGTACTCTCGAATACAAGTAGCGCGAAAATTTTCAAATACATCCGCCAATAAGCAAGTATCCGTACGCACGTACAAATCGTGATAATCGCCTAAATTTGTACAATCAAACTTGCTATAAACGTTCTTTGCGTGTTCGTATTGTTCTTTAGTAATGCGTTGGTCGTTTAAACTACTATAAAAAGATTCTATCGAAAGAAGGCGCGTTTCTTCAAATCTTTCAAAACTATCCATGTATTCGTAAGGATAAATTCCCTTTTGTTTTAATGATTACATTTTTCTATATCTGATTCAAACTTTTTAGTAATTGGAAAAAAATTGTTTGATTTTACGAGTTTATCTAACGAAGCTAGTACAAATTTAGCGCTGTCGATAAATCGTAGTTGCCCGATCGAAAAATATATATATTTTTCAATGTTGTTTGGAATACACGTTAGATTTCCCCGCGTTTGACTCGCGGCCTGCATAATGAGGTGAGAGTCGTAGCCTCGTAAATTATGAAATACAACCGGAATACAAGTTTTACCCGGTTTTAAACTCAGTTTTAAATTACAACAATTGTACGCGGCGCCTCGATATTTACCAACGATGTGGCAATGATCGCGTACTCGTTTAAACTTGTCATCGTCTCCAAAAAATCCCCTTTCACATATCCAACACTTGCTAGCAGAGTTGTAATCTTCTTCATCTTCTTTTGTCATGTACATTTTTTTAGGATTTTTAAATATCTCGTTGATGTTTTCTTCTTTTTCTAATTCGTTTAAAAAATGTTTAGCGGCATCTTCTCCTCGGTAAACGACGGGAGAACTAGTTTCACCGTCGCAACGAACGACGACGTACGAATAACCGCAAACTACGTGTTCTTGTAGTTTTTTAGTATTAGTCGCATTTACATCGTCAATCTTTTTAATAATACTTTCAAAGTCGGCGTATATAACGAAAGGAACTTTCATCTTTTTATGAAAATTTATAAACTTTAGCGTATCGTTTTTACCCTTTTCAGGCATAACGACCGTCGTCGGTCTGTCGTTAATTCCCTTACACATTTTTACGTGATTTTCGAGATACGCTTCCGTCGAGTAACCCTGTAAACATCTCAAACAAAAATGTTTACGTTCGTTATGTTTCGTTTGATCGAAAAGAAATTTATTTATATCTTTAATCCAAACGTAGTGAGATCTAGTTCCTTCTTCTTTATGAATTAATAATACATTTATACGATCTACTTCCGCGGGTTGATCGCTGAGGCGATAAACTAGTATTGATTTTAATTCGTAACCAAAAACGTTTATCGCGATACAATTTTGTTTCTCTACTCGCTTAATTTGATTAATCGGTGTAGGCGCATCCACGTCATCAAAATTTAAACCATCCTCCGTCGGGTACTTGGACGTTCTTTGAGGATTTTTAAAAGTTGGAAAACGATGAGCACGAAGCGACCATCGCAAACAATCGTCGTCGTTGTTTTTTATATTGACGCACGCTTTTTTATTTTTTATTTTTTATATAGTCGCATAGCTCGATATAAGAACCACCTCTCAAAGGTTGATATCGTGAGATAGTGATATTCATATCTACGATACGAACAATCTCCCATCCAGAACCCTCTTGCGTCCATTTTTCTAAAGACTCTTGAATTTGTGAAAAAACGGTATTGAATACATTTTCGATACTATCTAAATCAAATAAAACAATTTGTCCGTTATTATGAAAAGGTGGTTCGGTAGAATCGGTCGTACCGTCTAGTTTTTCTCTACGTAATTTAATACGTATATATATCATAAACTTAAATGACGTAAATTCTTGCAAGTCTAAAGCCAACTTTTCGATTATCTTTGGTTTTGCCGCTTCCCAAAATATGTTTAAATCTTCTTTGCTGTGATTGTGCGGAACAATCATTCTTCGTTGACGTAAATAACCTCTGCCGTCCTTCGGTGGTTTAAATCTTAACTCTTCTTGCCCGTAAAACCTTTTAATGGCGGCGATGTAGTCATTTTTTATCAGCCGCCCACTTTTCCCCGCACCGCGTTGAGGTAGCTCGATATTTTCAGACGCTATACGCTCTTTTAGTTTAACTAAATTTAATTTATACAATGGCAGCTGTTTATGCCGTTTTATATATTGTTTTACTGTATTGTAATAAGAACGTTTATCTACTTTACCCTTTTGGTTTTTCTCAAGAATTATGAGTCTGTGTTCTCGCGCAAACTCTTTCAATTCTCGCAATGTCCATTTTGATAAATATTGTCTTCTTTCTTCCATACTATCAAACAAGATAATATTTTTGTACTTTTTCAATTTTATAAGTGAGATTTTAAAATATTATCTCAATTTTATAAGTAAGATTTTTTACTTTTTTCAATTTTATAAGTGAGATTTTTCATTTTATTTAATCTTAACACCCCCACCCCCTACTTCTACCCGTAATTTTAAAACCTTTCATGACGTCATCCTTTTCTTGATGACGTCATCAACATCAACCAACCAACCCCCTCCCTCTTTTTTATTTTTTTATCATCAACCACGCCCATTTTTAAGTAACTGTGCCAGAACCCCCATCTACAATACTACTTAAGGTAATCGAATGCGTATACTGTAGCAGGACAGCGTGGCCATATTCCAAACCCCAAGTCTCTATCATGCAGAAATGTCCGCAATTCTGAAAGTTGGAAGGTAAAAGTGGAAACAGAATTAATTTGGATATGTCTGATTTTGAGTTTAAAACCTTCCGAAGAGGTGGTGGTACAGTCACTGCTGGCACAAGTTATTAAAAACATTGTTTTCCCTAGAAAAAAAGTCACATATGCCTGGGACTTTTTGATATCCTAAAGTGGACCATTCTACATATCTTAGAAGGGGTGCCACTGCCCAGGGCTGCGTAGCTTTCTTTTTCTGGGCTGGAAAAAAAAATCTGCCATATATCTGTGCACAAAAACAACCTTTCATTGTTTACACATAAAGACCGACCCAGATCTAACCCTCTGGTAAGTGGAACCATCTGTTCAGCATCGGCTGTGTTGTTTGATGTCTTGAGACAGCCAGGCAGTTTGCAGAAATGTCTGGGTTATGTTACATGATGGAGAGTATATGGCTATTTAGTATATGGCTATTTGCTGTTTCTGAATGTTATACACACAACACAGTCGTTGGCGCCATTTGGGTGTTATCTGGTGTCACCTGGGTTTGAACATAATTATATACATAGCTGGGCATGTGAGGAAGTCTTTTCGATGTAAAAAATCAATGGGGGAATGCAGAGAATATAATTAAAACCCTGGCGAGTGAGTGTCAATGCCCGGTCCAAAATCAATATAAAATAAACATTGTCCTCAAGAAGCCTTCTATATTTTAAATTCATTTATTATTTAAAATTATATTTGATCAAACACTAGTGTACGAACATACATATACAAATGTTACAATATTATAGTATTTTTACTCCTATAACGCCAATTGTATATATTAACAATATTCCCTGAAACTAGTTGTTTTCAGTTTTGTTTAGCTATCCTTTTTAAGAAAGCTTTTTAGGCGCCCATCGGATTAATTTTTAATTACAAGTTCTATATTCCACGATGTTACTATTTAAAACTACACTTTTGGTGTTTATATTGGGCACCTCGACCAATACTAACACCATGGAAGAGTTTATACTATGGAATAGTTAACATCAAGGGTAGGTACAATTTTATAGTATTTTAATCCTATAAAGCCAATTATATATATCAACAATATTTCCTGAAACTAGTTGTTTTCTTTTCTGAAGAGCAATCCTTTTTAAGAAAACATTTATGCGCCCATTTGATTAATTTTTAATTACAAGTTCTATAGTCCAAAGATGTTACTTTTAAAAACTACACTTTTGGTGTTCATATTGGGCACCTCGACCAATACTAACACCATGGAAGAGTTTACACTTTGGAATAGTTAACACCAAGGGTATGTAGTTACGATGATCGGCAGGTTTTTCTGGGATGGACCCTCTGCTGTCGATACTCGTCCCGGGTTGTCTCTCTCACTCTCAGGTTTATAGATCTTCTACTCCAGGTTAAAGGCCATGGTTTGTATTATTGCAGTGATTGTTGAAGAATCTTGGGTTGGGTATTGCTGCCGCATATAGGGCCAATATGCCCTGCCAAAAGCTGAACGATTTGCCCAAGGTGACTGCTTCACCTGGCTATGGCCTTTGCATCCGTCATATGCAAGCTGGGGCACAAATCGACTTGTGGACTGTTGGTAGATGTCTAGCAAAACTCTCAACCTCTCTCTATCAAACTTGCTTCCACACTCTACATTTACACTTTCACTACTTCCCACTATAACTTTTCCTATAACTACATCTCTTACATAACAATTCTAGTATTTATTAAATTAACCCTCCTTTGCTCACTCTTTCCATTCAAATAAAAGATATCTGGATCATTGGGTGCAGCTACAGTTTCTGCTGCTACATTCACAACATCCTGCAGCACAGTATTATTTAAGTCTACAAAGACTGGGTTTTAACAAAAGGAAACTTTACACAAAAGAACTGAACAATACACAACGACAATTAACAAACCATGGCCTGATGTAGCCTCACCTTGTTAAACTAAACTAGGGTGAGGTTAGACTACTTATGACTGATCCATTTTATTTACAGGTAAGTTTTTAATGAGGACTAAACCATTTTGTTTAAAGGTAAGTAAAAATACACATTTCAAAATGGATGTGACAGTGAGCCCTTCTGTTTTTTTTACAGTATGTAAATTAGGGGGCGTGAAAAGAGGGGGGGTGCTGCCAACGTCGGCTGTTGTGTATCATCTGGGGGTTGAAAATAGTCCTAGACATAGCTGGGCATGTGTAGAAGTCATTTGGATTTAAAAAAAAAATCAATGGGGAATGCATATTAATATAATTAATATGGTGCACTGAGAATCGGACAGGTACCTCGTTTAGATAAAATGTTGGGACCTCCCTCGTCGGAGGGTTTTAAACACCTCCGAGGGAACCCACGAAAATGTTTTTTATTTTTTTATTTAGTCAGCCAACATTTCCCATCCTCGTCAACAAAAAACATCAGATTTCACACTCAAAACGGCCACAACCATACGCCGCGTGAGACGTGTCAGCACGAGATTATTTTCTGTCCTTGATCTAGGTGTGACCAGCCAGACTAACTACGCTGCCAGGCCCCTGTATAATACACCTAATGTTTACCTTGTTTATTTTCTTTGTATATAAAAGCTTGGAACTTGTACTGCACAGAAGGCGAAGTAAGTTGAACAGCGCCGCCAGCGTTGATCACTTTGCGCCCGCTAGCGTTCTTTAACTGCATAATTTGCATAAGGCGGACGATTTAAATGCACCTCTTAACGGCTATAGGCACATGGGCGTGAACATTCCGGAGATTCCTAGACATTTCCTGGAGAGTAAGCAAGTAGGGTACAGCGCATTTGATTTCTTGCAATCCTTGAAACCACACCTTACTCCTTTGGAGAGTTTTGCAGTTTAATTATTGATATTACCAGGCTGCGTTTATTAGGCCCCTATCTTCAGTCGGTAAGCCGTCAGTCTCCGTGAGGCATAGGTGGAGAAACTACAACTGCGCCGGTAAGTGTCTTTAACCTTAAAATGATTGGAAGATTTTATTTTAAGAATGATTGCTGAAGTGAAATTGGCGTTGGATTAGATTAACTGTTTTGTTAAAGATACAGAATTTGTGTATAATATTTTGAATGGATAACTGAATTTCGAAGGATTTAATATTTGTTTTCCCTTTTATTTACAGAAAGCCATAATATATTATTAGTGACTGTCGTTTTGTAAAGTGTAAATACTGTAAATTTCATCCACACCACGCCGAATAAATAACTTGTAAAGAAATATAATCTCGGACTCTTTTCGTTGTCACCATCCCGCGTAACCTCACCAACTCGGTTACATAGGGTACAGGGAACGTCCAGTGTGTGCCCGTCATTAAACAGAAGCCAGCACATGGGAAGCAGGACGTCGCCCAATAGTGATATGCCGGCAGGGCGCGTACGTCACGATGTGAAGTCGGCCATCACTATTTGAAAACTGAATGAAGGCCAAAACCGGCAGAAGGCATAGTGAGTTCGGGGAATTCAACTGGAAATTTTACTTTTTATTCAGATGGTAAACCTTAGTACCTCACTCTTGATCTTCCATGTCTACTTGTGTCTCAGGAAATGTCTGGTTTAGTTTCAAAAGTCACTTTGGAATTAAAAGGATGCTAGTATAGTTAACCTTAAGTTAACCGTGACCTGGGCTCAATTTCATAGAGCTGCTTAACGGTATGCAAATTTTCGTGCTAACTCACACTGTCACTGCTGATAAGCTTTGTGTGAGCTTTTTAATACTCATATTCCTACTTGTAGGCATACTAAATTATAAAGGGAATACTTAGAAATACATCTTAATTTGTTACAACACTTAAAACCTCTCGAGCTTCTTGCAATCCTATCTTTAGGCCCTGCATGGTTACTCTTTCAAATGCCTCGGGCAGCAAAACCTTGGAAATGTATTCCAGATACTGAAATTAAAATAAAATAAATTGTTAATAAGATCATAAAAGCTAGAGGTTGGTGAAATTATTGCATCGGGAAATAAACAATTGATTTAATTTTGCCCTAACACCGACGTGTGTATAGTACTGTATACTCAGTGCTTTCCGAGTCTCTGTGAAAAACTACACAGGCGGGACTCGGGCGGGATTCGAACCCACGACCTCCTGCTTACAAGTGCAGACGTCTTAAGCTCTCGACCACCGAGCTTGCCCGATGGCGATTGGCTGGCTAGAATCCTATATAGCATCGGGTTCTGCGGTATATTCACCAACCTGTATACTCGGAAAGCACAGAGTATACAGTGCTATGCACACGTCGGTGTTAGGGCAAAATTAAATCAATTGATCATGAAAGCTGTTTTTATTTACGTTGGTCCTAATGGGGCATAAGCTATTAGTTATATGCATTTGCCAAGAGCGATTGGTAGAACACACATCCCCAGATCTAATGTTAATGTTAGTCGGACAGTTGGACCTTCCCGGATCCTAAATACTTACATTTGTGTTGTTTCCTGCGAATTCTTTTACCAATTCTCCATATATTAACTCGACCTGCTCCTCGGTGAAAGAGCCATAGGGTGCACATGGCATCATGGCTGTAAGACCAAAAACAAATGTATTTTGTTTTGTTATTACTGGACAAATATAATGACAATGTAAATAATACAAAAAATACTTGTGATAGTTCAGCACGGCATGTTTTGTAGTAATTAGATTTGTTTTCAACATGGCATACAGATATCCTGACCTGGTCTTTACCGAGTTTCAAAGAGTTCACCACAAATGTTTCTATTACTTGTTACTGAAGATAAGAATTAAACGTTAAAAATCATTTCTCGGTTAGGGCCAAAAAGCCAATTTTGAATGAACAGTACCCTGATACAAGCATACGTTTAGTCCATCTAAGTCTTACCTCTCAACATCCCACCTCTCATGAAAGTTGTGTATCTCTCACAAGGTTCCTGGTAAAATTCAGTGAAAATATTTTTTTGATTAGTCTGTGCTTTCTACAAAATTATTTCAAATTTTGAGACATTTTACAATTGTGTAAAAGTAAACAGATGCTTAAAAGTGGCCGACATTCCTTGTGAAGTTTTCTCAAACATTGAGGAATTTTGGAGGAGACCCAGACCTACAGGTACATGTACCTTAATGACCGAATCTGCCATTAGTGGATTTGTTGTCAAGGAATGTACATGTACCTGACCGTGTGAAATGAACTCTTGTCAATTGACCACGGTGGCCTACACGTAAACGTGCATGTGTAGTGGCCTTCCCCAAAGACACCTTCGGTAAACAGTTGATGTTGTGCCACAGTTAGCCATTTTATATTCCATGCAGGAGTACCTAATTGTTTTGTGGTGCAGCAATGCAGTGCTAGTACTCGCATCACTTTTCACCTTGTTTTCAGTAGTGTAGCTGGGACCAGCAGAACACAATCCTTGTGGTCTCAAGGGACGTCAGTCAAATATGCTTTGTTTCATGTAAAAGCTTGTGAATGCTGTGAAAGTGTAACTGCAGAAGAAATGACAGATGATTTTGGAGGATCGATGCTCTATCCAGTTTTTACAGTCTGAGGATTTGGTAGGATTGAGGGTGCATCTCAGCAAAAAGGCCTGTAAGCCTGTAAGGATTACCTCTCCATTCCCATCTTTATTCTTTTGAACAGTTGGTTGTTCTCTTTCAGTATGGCAACGATCTCTTCCTCGGCCATGCAACTCAGTGACCTATAAAATTCATACAAATTGAACATGTATTTCTGTATTTCTAATACTTGGTCGAAAGCTTTACGTTGAATTTCCCTGTAAAAATACCCCTTTGACATACATGTGTATGTGTCACATGTTCATAAACATGTAATGAATTTGAATTTTCTCACCACGTAAATGTAAGAAATTTAAGAAACTGTTTACTTTTGAAATTCTCCACTCCAAAGAGCTTTAATAACAATAGGGATTCTTGATGTAAAGCTTCAATTAGAACGGTTATGTGTTTATACATTTGACAGTGTTTTTACCTTGTAGTTTTAGTTTTCTGGAGTTGCTCACATTGTTCTGGAATGGAGACAGATGAAGAAAGAAAAATTATTTTTTTAGGTCTAAATAGACAGATTCACGTACAAAATTCATGTAAAAATGCATATTAAAAAGTACCTCTGTATTTCAGGGAGTGCAGCGTGTGTCTGAGCTTATCCGCCACCTGCTTGTCAGTGAATTTTTTCAATGCTGGGGACTTGACTCTGAATGTATCTTGCCTGACATTGAAGGGAAGAAATAACATTATGATTAAAATTTTGTTTGGCGTTCTTAAAAAAGAATAGTTATTTCTGGAATTTGATTATTCAGTTTACAATGAAAAAAAATGGCTTCAACCAATGCCATACAAGAGATGACATGTAATCTGGCTGAAGAAAAATAACTCGGACTCAGACTTGCCATGTGGTTGCTCAAATAAAAGTATGGCAGTAACATACAATGTACTTGCAAGAAAACTTACTGTGCAGCGCAATGTTGCTGTTTCGTCCATCTTTTTGTAGATGAAGTAATGCTTCAACATGGAAGAAGTCTGCTCCGCTGTGTATACAGTATTTGAAGTTGATGGAGGTACATATTCCTTGTCCTGGCACTTGTAGAACTGTGAAGCATTACAAAGATAATTAATAATTCTTCAAGTTACTGTTAATAGACAATTTAACTTTTTCATTTAGAATTTATGTATTGGAAAACACACTCTTAGCAGTTTTTCTCAAACATTGAGGAATTTTGGAGGAGACCCAGACCTACAGGTACATGTACCTTTATGACCGAATCTTCCATTAGTGGATTTGTTGTCAAGGAATGTACATGTACCTGACCGTGTGAAATGAACTCTTGTCAATTGACCACGGTGGCCTACACGTAAACGTGCATGTGTAGTGGCCTTCCCCAAAGACACCTTCGGTAAACAGTTGATGTTGTGCCACAGTTAGCCATTTTATATTCCATGCAGGAGTACCTAATTGTTTTGTGGTGCAGCAATGCAGTGCTAGTACTCGCATCACTTTTCACCTTGTTTTCAGTAGTGTAGCTGGGACCAGCAGAACACAATCCTTGTGGTCTCAAGGGACGTCAGTCAAATATGCTTTGTTTCATGTAAAAGCTTGTGAATGCTGTGAAAGTGTAACTGCAGAAGAAATGATTTTGGAGGATCGATGCTCTATCCAGTTTTTACAGTCTGAGGATTTGGTAGGATTGAGGGTGCATCTCAGCAAAAAGGCCTGTAAGCCTGTAAGGATTACCTCTCCATTCCCATCTTTATTCTTTTGAACAGTTGGTTGTTCTCTTTCAGTATGGCAACGATCTCTTCCTCGGCCATGCAACTCAGTGACCTATAAAATTCATAAAAATTTAACATGTATTTCTGTATTTCTAATACTTGGTAGAAAGCTTTACGTTGAATTTCCCTGTAAAAATACCCCTTTGACATACATGTGTATGTGTCACATGTTCATAAACATGTGATGAATTTGAATTTTCTCACCACGTAAATGTAAGAAATTGAATAAACTGTTTACTTTTGAAATTCTCCACTCCAAAGAGCTTTAATAACAATAGGGCTTCTTGATGTAAAGCTTCAATTAGAACGGTTACGTGTTCATACATTTGACAGTGTTTTTACCTTGTAGTTTTAGTTTTCTGGAGTTGCTCACATTGTTCTGGAATGGAGACAGATGAAGAAAGACAAATTATTTTTTAGGTCTAAATAGACAGATTCACGTACAAAATTCATGTAAAAATGCATATTAAAAAGTACCTCTGTATTTTAGGGAGTGCAGCGTGTGTCTGAGCTTATCCGCCACCTGCTTGTCAGTGAATTTTTTCAATGCTGGGGACTTGACTCTGAATGTATCTTGCCTGACATTGAAGGGGAGAAATAACATTATGATTAAAATTTTGTTTGGCGTTCTTAAAAAAGAATAGTTATTTCTGGAATTTGATTATTCAGTTTACAATGAAAAAAATTGGCTTGAACCAAGTGCCATACAAGAGATGACATGTAATCTGGCTGAAGAAAAATAACTCGGACTCAGACTTGCCATGTGGTTGCTCATATAAAAGTATTGTAGTAACATACAATGTACTTGCAAGAAAACTTACTGTGCAGCGCAATGTTGCTGTTTCGTCCATCTTTTTGTAGATGAAGTAATGCTTCAACATGGAAGAAGTCTGCTCCGCTGTGTATACAGTATTTGAAGTTGATGGAGGTACATATTCCTTGTCCTGGCACTTGTAGAACTGTGAAGCATTACAAAGATAATTAATAATTCTTCAAGTTACTGTTAATAGACAATTTAACTTTTTCATTTAGAATTTATGTATTGGAAAACACTCTTAGCAGTTTTTCTCAAACATTGAGGAATTTTGGAGGAGACCCAGACCTACAGGTACATGTACCTTAATGACCGAATCTGCCATTAGTGGATTTGTTGTCAAGGAATGTACATGTACCTGACCGTGTGAAATGAACTCTTGTCAATTGACCACGGTGGCCTACACGTAAACGTGCATGTGTAGTGGCCTTGATCCCCAAAGACACCTTCGGTAAACAGTTGATGTTGTGCCACAGTTAGCCATTTTATATTCCATGCAGGAGTACCTAATTGTTTTGTGGTGCAGCAATGCAGTGCTAGTACTCGCATCACTTTTCACCTTGTTTTCAGTAGTGTAGCTGGGACCAGCAGAACACAATCCTTGTGGTCTCAAGGGACGTCAGTCAAATATGCTTTGTTTCATGTAAAAGCTTGTGAATGCTGTGAAAGTGTAACTGCAGAAGAAATGACAGATGATTTTGGAGGATCGATGCTCTATCCAGTTTTTACAGTCTGAGGATTTGGTAGGATTGAGGGTGCATCTCAGCAAAAAGGCCTGTAAGCCTGTAAGGATTACCTCTCCATTCCCATCTTTATTCTTTTGAACAGTTGGTTGTTCTCTTTCAGTATGGCAACGATCTCTTCCTCGGCCATGCAACTCAGTGACCTATAAAATTCATAAAAATTTAACATGTATTTCTGTATTTCTAATACTCGGTAGAAAGCTTTACGTTGAATTTCCCTGTAAAAATACCCCTTTGACATACATGTGTATGTGTCACATGTTCATAAACATGTGATGAATTTGAATTTTCTCACCACGTAAATGTAAGAAATTGAATAAACTGTTTACTTTTGAAATTCTCCACTCCAAAGAGCTTTAATAACAATAGGGCTTCTTGATGTAAAGCTTCAATTAGAACGGTTATGTGTTCATACATTTGACAGTGTTTTTACCTTGTAGTTTTAGTTTTCTGGAGTTGCTCACATTGTTCTGGAATGGAGACAGATGAAGAAAGAAAAATTATTTTTTTAGGTCTAAATAGACAGATTCACGTACAAAATTCATGTAAAAATGCATATTAAAAAGTACCTCTGTATTTTAGGGAGTGCAGCGTGTGTCTGAGCTTATCCGCCACCTGCTTGTCAGTGAATTTTTTCAATGCTGGGGACTTGACTCTGAATGTATCTTGCCTGACATTGAAGGGGAGAAATAACATTATGATTAAAATTTTGTTTGGCGTTCTTAAAAAAGAATAGTTATTTCTGGAATTTGATTATTCAGTTTACAATGAAAAAAATTGGCTTGAACCAAGTGCCATACAAGAGATGACATGTAATCTGGCTGAAGAAAAATAACTCGGACTCAGACTTGCCATGTGGTTGCTCATATAAAAGTATTGTAGTAACATACAATGTACTTGCAAGAAAACTTACTGTGCAGCGCAATGTTGCTGTTTCGTCCATCTTTTTGTAGATGAAGTAATGCTTCAACATGGAAGAAGTCTGCTCCGCTGTGTATACAGTATTTAAAGTTGATGGAGGTACATATTCCTTGTCCTGGCACTTGTAGAACTGTGAAGCATTACAAAGATAATTAATAATTCTTCAAGTTACTGTTAATAGACAATTTAACTTTTTCATTTAGAATTTATGTATTGGAAAACACTCTTAGCAGTTTTTCTCAAACATTGAGGAATTTTGGAGGAGACCCAGACCTACAGGTACATGTACCTTAATGACCGAATCTTCCATTAGTGGATTTGTTGTCAAGGAATGTACATGTACCTGACCGTGTGAAATGAACTCTTGTCAATTGACCACGGTGGCCTATACGTAAACGTGCATGTGTAGTGGCCTTCCCCAAAGACACCTTCGGTAAACAGTTCATGTTGTGCCACAGTTAGCCATTTTATATTCCATGCAGGAGTACCTAATTGTTTTGTGGTGCAGCAATGCAGTGCTAGTACTCGCATCACTTTTCACCTTGTTTTCAGTAGTGTAGCTGGGACCAGCAGAACACAATCCTTGTGGTCTCAAGGGACGTCAGTCAAATATGCTTTGTTTCATGTAAAAGCTTGTGAAAGTGTAACTGCAGAAGAAATGACAGATGATTTTGGAGGATCGATGCTCTATCCAGTTTTTACAGTCTGAGGATTTGGTAGGATTGAGGGTGCATCTCAGCAAAAAGGCCTGTAAGCCTGTAAGGATTACCTCTCCATTCCCATCTTTATTCTTTTGAACAGTTGGTTGTTCTCTTTCAGTATGGCAACGATCTCTTCCTCGGCCATGCAACTCAGTGACCTATAAAATTCATAAAAATTTAACATGTATTTCTGTATTTCTAATACTCGGTAGAAAGCTTTACGTTGAATTTACCTGTAAAATACCCTTTGACATACATGTGTATGTGTCACATGTTCATAAACATGTGATGAATTTGAATTTTCTCACCACGTAAATGTAAGAAATTGAATAAACTGTTTACTTTTGAAATTCTCCACTCCAAAGAGCTTTAATAACAATAGGGCTTCTTGATGTAAAGCTTCAATTAGAACGGTTATGTGTTCATACATTTGACAGTGTTTTTACCTTGTAGTTTTAGTTTTCTGGAGTTGCTCACATTGTTCTGGAATGGAGACAGATGAAGAAAAGAAAATTATTTTTTAGGTCTAAATAGACAGATTCACGTACAAAATTCATGTAAAATGCATATTAAAAAGTACCTCTGTATTTTAGGGAGTGCAGCGTGTGTCTGAGCTTATCCGCCACCTGCTTGTCAGTGAATTTTTTCAATGCTGGGGACTTGACTCTGAATGTATCTTGCCTGACATTGAAGGGGAGAAATAACATTATGATTAAAATTTTGTTTGGCGTTCTTAAAAAAGAATAGTTATTTCTGGAATTTGATTATTCAGTTTACAATGAAAAAATTGGCTTGAACCAAGTGCCATACAAGAGATGACATGTAATCTGGCTGAAGAAAATAACTCGGACTCAGACTTGCCATGTGGTTGCTCATATAAAAGTATTGTAGTAACATACAATGTACTTGCAAGAAAACTTACTGTGCAGCGCAATGTTGCTGTTTCGTCCATCTTTTTGTAGATGAAGTAATGCTTCAACATGGAAGAAGTCTGCTCCGCTGTGTATACAGTATTTGAAGTTGATGGAGGTACATATTCCTTGTCCTGGCACTTGTAGAACTGTGAAGCATTACAAAGATAATTAATAATTCTTCAAGTTACTGTTAATAGACAATTTAACTTTTTCATTTAGAATTTATGTATTGGAAAACACTCTTAGCAGTTTTTCTCAAACATTGAGGAATTTTGAGGAGACCCAGACCTACAGGTACATGTACCTTAATGACCGAATCTGCCATTAGTGGATTTGTTGTCAAGGAATGTACATGTACCTGACCGTGTGAAATGAACTCTTGTCAATTGACCACGGTGGCCTATACGTAAACGTGCATGTGTAGTGGCCTTCCCCAAAGACACCTTCGGTAAACAGTTCATGTTGTGCCACAGTTAGCCATTTTATATTCCATGCAGGAGTACCTAATTGTTTTGTGGTGCAGCAATGCAGTGCTAGTACTCGCATCACTTTTCACCTTGTTTTCAGTAGTGTAGCTGGGACCAGCAGAACACAATCCTTGTGGTCTCAAGGGACGTCAGTCAAATATGCTTTGTTTCATGTAAAAGCTTGTGAAAGTGTAACTGCAGAAGAAATGACAGATGATTTTGGAGGATCGATGCTCTATCCAGTTTTTACAGTCTGAGGATTTGGTAGGATTGAGGGTGCATCTCAGCAAAAAGGCCTGTAAGCCTGTAAGGATTACCTCTCCATTCCCATCTTTATTCTTTTGAACAGTTGGTTGTTCTCTTTCAGTATGGCAACGATCTCTTCCTCGGCCATGCAACTCAGTGACCTATAAAATTCATAAAAATTTAACATGTATTTCTGTATTTCTAATACTCGGTAGAAAGCTTTACGTTGAATTTCCCTGTAAAAATACCCCTTTGACATACATGTGTATGTGTCACATGTTCATAAACATGTGATGAATTTGAATTTTCTCACCACGTAAATGTAAGAAATTGAATAAACTGTTTACTTTTGAAATTCTCCACTCCAAAGAGCTTTAATAACAATAGGGCTTCTTGATGTAAAGCTTCAATTAGAACAGGTTATGTGTTCATACATTTGACAGTGTTTTTACCTTGTAGTTTTAGTTTTCTGGAGTTGCTCACATTGTTCTGGAATGGAGACAGATGAAGAAAGAAAATTATTTTTTAGGTCTAAATAGACAGATTCACGTACAAAATTCATGTAAAAATGCATATTAAAAAGTACCTCTGTATTTTAGGGAGTGCAGCGTGTGTCTGAGCTTATCCGCCACCTGCTTGTCAGTGAATTTTTTCAATGCTGGGGACTTGACTCTGAATGTATCTTGCCTGACATTGAAGGGGAGAAATAACATTATGATTAAAATTTTGTTTGGCGTTCTTAAAAAAGAATAGTTATTTCTGGAATTTGATTATTCAGTTTACAATGAAAAAAATTGGCTTGAACCAAGTGCCATACAAGAGATGACATGTAATCTGGCTGAAGAAAAATAACTCGGACTCAGACTTGCCATGTGGTTGCTCAAATAAAAGTATTGCAGTAACATACAATGTACTTGCAAGAAAACTTACTGTGCAGCGCAGTGTTGCTGTTTCGTCCATCTTTTTGTAGATGAAGTAATGCTTCAACATGGAAGAAGTCTGCTCCGCTGTGTATACAGTATTTGAAGTTGATGGAGGTACATATTCCTTGTCCTGGCACTTGTAGAACTGTGAAGCATGACAAAGATAATTAATAATTCTTCAAGTTACTGTTAATAGACAATTTAACTTTTTCATTTAGAATTTATGTATTGGAAAACACTCTTAGCAGTTACAAATACAACCACATTTAGACCCACATTTTGTACATACGTTTTACAGTTGTTTCAATTTCATGTTCATTGTTTAGATTTTTCGAGAAACATTGTCTTCAGTGTTGGTAATTATGCCACAAATATTTACATTACCATTTATTATAGAATTGCCTTGTTAAAAAAGGTACCTATTTTAATATACTTGGCAAAAAAAGAAACGCAAGTTGATAGGACGTATTTTTTTTTTGAATGAAATATACAAAATGACATGAACATTAAATTACAACTGATTAGTACGGTGTATGGCCTCCCTCCGCAGTGATGCACGCTTGGATGCGCCGGTGCATGGATTGAATCAGTCTCCTCAAAGTGACCTGGGGGAGGACGCGCCACTTTTCCATTAAAGCAGCGGCAAGTTCTTGAGCTGTTTTCAGCACCACAGTACGTAACCGGACGCGGCGATCGAGTTCATCCCACAAATGCTCGATGGGGTTTAGGTCTGGACTGAACGTGGGCCATGGCAGGAGGTCAATCTGGTGGTCTTCAAGATACTGGGTGATGACCCTTGCAGCATGAGGTCGCGCATTGTCCTGTTGAAACAAGGCTATGTTCGGATGTTGACCCAAAAATGGGCTCACTACAGGTTCCAAAATTTCATCACGGTATCTCTGGGCATTGAGGTTACCATCAGTTCAGTACGGTAATTGGCTGTAATACCGGCCCATATCATGTCAAAGAATCGCTCACCACGACGACGGTAAACTCGTACCCGTCCGTCATTGTTGCTTACGCAATATCGTCATTAATCCGAGAACACCTGGTTCCACATTCTCTGCGTCCAGTCACGGTGGTGGCGGGCCCATATCAACCTACGCCGACGACGATCTGGCGTCAGTGGGAGACCTCTGTAAGGGCGTCTACTCCGGAGTCCTACAGCACGAAGTCAATTTCTGACAGTCTGAGCACAAATCCTGTTGTTCGTCCGTCCAGGCGTCACCCTTGCGGTGGTTTCTGCGTTGCAGAACGATGTAACGATCCTGAATGGGCGTCATCACCCTCGGTCTACCACTTCTCGGACGATCTGCTACACTTCCAGTGTCTCTTAAACGATGTCTGAGCCTGCTGATGGTCGATTCGTGCACTTGGAGATGTGCGGCCACATCCCTAGCTGAGATGCCAGTATCAAGCATTCCAATTGCGCGGGCCCGGTCAAACTGACTTAGTCGCGGCATCGTCGTCCGCTGTCCATTTGAGGAGTGATTTCGGTTCCAGACTCCATAGACCATAGACTACCACAGGAACATCAACATTCTTATGCAAATTAGCCTTGTAAGCCACAATAAGTGATTAATTGACAATCCATTAAACTCCCATTGTGGTGGTTCAGTGAGGCATGACGTTCAGAAATGTGGTTGAAAATACAGGCGTCTACCATGGTCTACCATTGTCATTAATAATGTGTGCTCAACATCTACGCTTTAAAAAATACGTCCTATCAACATGCGTTTCTTTTTTTGTATAGTTTGTATAGGATGCATTTGGGCCTGTTTGTGTCTAAAAATAAATATAATAATGATGTACAAGCAACAATAATATGAACTTATTTATGGCAGTTTTGAAGCTCACCTTGGTGTACTTTATCTTTGATTTTTCGGTTGGCATGGTTTGGGGGATTTCTTTCCCATTTTCAGGTGAAGTCTGCAGAAGAAAGAGAAACTATCTTATTAGAATTGATTAAATATTTCATATTTCATTTTGTTCTATATGCCCGGGTGCAAATTAACTTGGCTGTCTCCCTTGTGCTTATTGTATAGTGCTCAAATACTCATGACTTAACCCTATATATACCAAGCCACATAAACAGTTGAGGAAAATTCTAACACTATATTTTATTTATCCATTGGGGGTAAGACATGATTTAAAAAAAATAAAAAATAATAATAATTATTGACTTTTCTAATTAATGACTGTAGCATATATGCTACATTGGGTGATAATGTCATGATTTTATTTACACACACGCAGATACATATGTAGCAGATGTGCTACAATGGTTCATACAATGTAAATGAATACTAAATTGCTTGCTTGACCCTGGGTGAATTACTTCAACAATGGCAAGGAATTAAATGATTGCATAATGAAAAAATAACAACTCTGCATGATGATATTGAAGAAAATGTAGTTTTACTCCACATTGATTACCTGTAGTTCAACCTTAGCATTGTTATTCATTGCTTTGATGACTTCACAAATAAGTATCAACTGTAAATAATATAATTACTACATAAATAAACTTTGGTTTGGGTTTGATTACTTAAAAAATAATAGAAATAATAAACAAAAAATTACAAATTACTGTTTTCCCCGCATCGATTACTTCAACGATGGCAAGAACATAATTGAGTGTACGGTAATAAAAATATACGTCATTGACCCATCAATGATTATTTCCAAGACGAAGAAATAATAAACAAAAAATGACAAATTACTATTTTCCCCACATCGATTACTTCAACGATGGCAAGAAAATAATTGAGTGTACGGTGAAAAAATATACGTCATTGACCCATCAATGACTATTTCCAAGACGAAGAAATAATAAACAAAAAATTACAAATTACTTCAACGATGGCAAGAAAATATTTGAGTGTACATGTGTACGTAAAAAAATATACGTCATTGACCCATCAATGATTATTTCCAAGACAAAGAAATAATAAACAAAAAATTACAAATTACTGTTTTCCCCACATCGATTACTTCAACGATGGCAAGAAAATAATTGAGTGTACGGTGAAAAAATATACGTCATTGACCCATCAATGATTATTTCCAAGACAAAGAAATAAACAAAAAATTACAAATTACTTCAACGATGGCAAGAAAATAATTGAGTGTACGGTGACAAAATATACGTCATTGACCCATCAATGATTATTTCCAAGACAAAGAAATAATAAACAAAAAATTACAAATTACTGTTTTCCCTACATCGATTACTTCAACGATGGCAAGAACATAATTGAGTGTACGGTGAAAAAATATGTCATTGACCCATCAATGATTATTTCCAAGACAAAAAAATAATAAACAAAAAATGACAAATTACTGTTTTCCCCACATCGATTACTTCAACGATGGCAAGATAACAGACGAGTGCTCTGATTTGACTCTGCATTGATTACCACATTGATGATAAAATAGACCAGTGCTGAATGAAAAATACCATGTTTGAGTACCTCAAACTATAGATTATAAAAACTTGTAAATGTACACTAAAATTATTATTTGGTTTACCTAGCATTGTTTACCTCAAGAATGGCAAGAAAGTAAATGAATGCAAAATGAAAAAAATACTGTTTGACCATGAATATAATGCAAATAAATATACTTTGAATGTGGCTTGAGACGGATTGTTTCAGAATAGCAACTTTATGAGTGATGATAGTCCACGAAGCAGTTCCTATCTTTGTTTAGGCAGAGGGCAACTTTGCACTTTGAGCACGTTACAAAAGTGAAGATCTTTGAAGATTTGCAATTTTTGCAACGGCTTCGTACACCATTCCAGAGCGGCCAATGGTCGAGAGCATCCATTCGTACATCATCGGTTGTAACGAGTACACTCTTCCGCTTCTTGGGCTTTGGTGCCTCTTGTTGAGATGGCCTCCCACGCTTTTTCTTCACCATCATTAGGGAAGTTGCAAGGTCTGCTTGAAATAGTCGCAGAGGCTGACGCTTCTCATTTCTTTGGTTGGCATGTCGTGAGTATAAAAGCCAAGCATTTACACGTGCAATCTGAAGCATATGGTACCATATATACATGTACCACCTCTTGCTTCTCACTTGCATCTTGTACAGGGACAAAAGGGAGTCCATGAGGTCAATCCCGCCCATGAACTTGTTATATTCCCTGATTATGGCCGGTCTGTCCACCTCCACATGTTTCTTGGCAGATCTGTCCCAGCGTCTTGCAGTGTCCAATGGCTGCACACCGACATACGTGGACACCATCAACACCGTGTTGTTGTCACACCACTTTACTGCCATGACGTCGTTCTCCACATCTGTTTTGAAGTCAAGAGACCCCCTTCCCTCCGTCTTGAGCTCCTTGTCCGTTTTCAGGGTGAGCTAAGTATTTGACTCAAGTCGACTCAATTTTCTTCACCTAATGACCTGACTTGACTTGAGTCACTTCTATTTGCTGTGTTAGTACTTATTAAATAATTATTAATGTATATTCTTCCTTTTCTATCATCTACTGTATGTTTTTACTCCTCGAAATTGTGTACATGTGGCTTAGGGTGCATGTTTTAGTGACTGTGTACATTTGAAATGTTTTTAGACACGCAAAACCAGGATGCATTTCAATGTATATGTGTATATATGTGTGACAATAAAACAGAATATGAATATGAATAAGATGACTTGACCTCACTCAACATGCTCAAGTCATGAAATTCAGTGAGTCGTTACAACTCTGAAATATATTTTCTCTCCTCCCTTCCCATCGACTTCATTTCTAGTGAGGAAAACAAATACAATTTGTTTGCATACCATTTGGCAGTATTTAAGAGGTAATTTACAACATTTCTTTTTGCTGTATTTTTCAGAAATGGATGGATTGTCACACTGACTTGTTTAAAGTTTATTGTTCATTAGGGCTGGAATACCCAAGAAAACGGCCGTTCTTAAGACTAAACGGAGCACCTTTTAAGGTGTAGAAATGTTGTATATTACCTGTAATATTAATGTAACTGAACCTCCTCACCTCTGAGTTACTGTCCTCGGTGTGCATTGTTGTAGTTTCTTGAGAGACCTGTAAATGCACATGTAAAACACCATATATGTAAAAAATAAACATCATACATGTAGGTGTCTCACAGCAGCTTCTTCACAAGGTTAAAAGTAATTTATCACACTGTGGAGCATGATCATACTTAACCTGTGACTACAATTTGGTTGGCTCTCTTGGATAGCATTCTGTCAGTAGAAAAACAAAATGTAAGGTATATCTACAATAGGGTTATCAATTGGAGTAGGTAGTTAGGTTGGTTGCTGTCTTCATCTTTTACCTCTGTGCCCCGGGTTCAATCCCAGCCTCGTCTATTTGTGCTGATTGGGTTCATTCCCCTATCCGAGATGGAATGCCAGTGTGTTTTTTCCAAAACATCAGAAAGTTGAATTCAGGCCATAGCATGAAAATTGCCATCTTACCGCTGTCAAGCAATGTTCTTGGTTGTCTTGGATGTCTAGGTTGTGTTGGTTATCTTGGTTGTCTTGGTTTGAGGGTTTCCTGAAGTCACTTTTTCACTTTCCTGTGGGTCATGCAATACAAACAGCAATCACCTTATTGTATAATTGTAGCTGGGGAAGTCTAAAGCAATCTTTTGTTATTAGTTGAGAGTCATTCCATGTCACTCAAATAAGTTTGTTTTATAGGTTATTTTGGGTTGAAAAAGCTGTTTTTTTTAATTATATTTTGGTTTCTTTGAAAAGGTATCATCATAAATCTCAAAATATCAAACTAGGTTTCTTGTGTACCGGTCAATCCATGCCATGGGGGTAGTGATCCACTTTGTTTTTTGATGAACATTTCAACAATTGTCCAAAAATTATGCTTGTAATCAACACACACTCCGGAAATTGGCTCCCAACCCATTTTTTGTTTTTTGTTTTTTGTTTTTTGTTTTATAGACATGACCCCTTAAACAATAGCCTTGCCTTTTTTTTCACCCCTGTTTTGGCATATTCATAAACCTATCTAAGAAAGGAATTAAGAATTACCCCTAACATTATAAAATCCTTGAGCAATGTCCCACATCGCCAAAATCTAATAGCTAAACCACATTTACAGCCCTGTTAAAGACCCGGTGAAGGAATGATTGATCAATACTTGCTTGGAGGCAGATATGTACATCTGGACTACAAACACATGGAATATAATATGCAAACTAACATTATCTTTAGTCACCAGTGCGAAAAATGTAAAAGGTCCAACATATCGTTTCTGAGAAAAAGGCCTCTAAAAATGCCCCAAAACTCACCGATGCACAATTGGGGTTGAAAAAGGGGGCGGGGATAAATTATTTAATGAGTCATATTTTAAAAACATGAATTTGGAAGCCAAATTGTGTGTTCTGTACACCCGCCGATGATTATTGAAAAAATGATTCGCAAAGATCTGGCACAGACTGACAAATTAATTTCAAAAACTTAGGCCAGTCGGCACAGAATGTCCTTCATAATAATGGGCATTTTCACATTGATGGGCCAAAAAGATTCCTTTTAAATGTTACACTGGTGCCCGTAGTGTGGAAACACAGACATGGATATTGGCCTTTAGACAATGAATTATCTTAATTGTTTCTCAACAAACTGTTCTGCAGCGCCTGAACTTTGGGTGATATTTTTTCTTGATTTAGACCCATAAATATATTTTGAAGTACCTCAAAAAAGTATTTTACTTCTTTTGGATAGCTCAAGTTGATTGCGTATATCAGGCCAAACAGAAGAGACCAAGCTCGCGCAGTATCTCCAATGTCACTGATGACTGTGGTACCTTCTAGCACTATCCCGACATCTGCTGGGGTGTCCAATGGTGCATCCTCCTTCTTTATTATGTAGACTGCCATTGTAGCTCTTTCCAACTCTTGAAGAAGCAGTGCAGACAATGTATTCCAGCTCCTTGACCAGTTCATCAATTGCTGCGCTTGTTACATGCAGCACATTTTTCATACTGCTGAGTGGGGATATTAATCCTAACCCAGGACCCATCCAAAGCGTTCGCCAACGTAAACCCAAACATCCCTGTATTCATTGCGGAATTGGTGTCGTGAGCAGAAGTCGAGCGATTAGCTGTGATTCGTGTGAGAACTGGGTTCACAGCAGATGTACTGGTTTCCTGTCTGCTTCCGCCTACGACAAACTTGTTGCAGACAAGACTACATTTAGCTACGTCTGCAACAAATGCTGCTTCGATGAGCTCCCAAAGTTTCATAATCCAGTCATGCCTGACGAGCCTACTGTCAGCTTTGATGATAGAGCACCTGTTCAACCTAATCATTTAAACATTCCATATGTTGCAAGCACAGAACAGTCTCATTTCCATTGCTTTCAGCAAAAAGGTCTTCATTTTATTCATGTCAATATTAGATCTTTAATACCCAAAATTTCAGAACTGAGACGCTTAGCTGCAGATTCAAAAGCTGCTGTCATCGGTATTTCCGAATCTTGGCTTGATAGCTCTGTTCCAGATGAGGAGATTAAGATCGAAAATTACTCCATCATGCGACAAGATAGATCCAGAAGCGGTGGTGGGGTATGTGTTTTCATCAGGAACGACCTGGCTTTCAATCCAAGACTTGACCTGCACAACACTCAATTGGAATGTATTTGGTTGGAACTGTTGCTCCCAAAAACTAAACCTATTATGGTTGGCACCTGTTATCGTCCACCAAGTGACAGTAATTTTTTTGAGCATTTGGAAGTTACCTTATCCAAAATTCGTTCTGATTGTGAGTTGATGCTTTTAGGTGATCTTAATGTTAATTTTCTTAGTAAGAAATCAGCTCTTTTTAGAAAATTAGTCACTATTTTAAACTTGTTTAATTGCAAACAACTCATTGACACACCAACTCGGATCACTAGTTCCTCCTCTACTATATTAGATCATATTATCTGTAACAACTCCGATAAGATTAGTCAATATGGTACTGTGAATATCGGCCTCAGTGATCATTTTATCATTTACTGTAGTCGAAAGGTGCTTCGAGGTCAAATAAATCGTCACAATGTAATTAAAATTAGGTCTTTACGAAATTATAATTCTTCTCAACTTCTGTCTGATCTGGCTGGTACAGATTTATCAGAAGTTTTTAATTGTAATGACGTTAATTTAGCTTGGACTAAATTTAAGGCTTTGTTCATTAAAATATTAGATAGGATTGCCCCTATTAAAGAAATTAGACTTAAGGGTAGAACTGAGCCTTGGATGAGTACCGAGATCCTAGATAATATCAGACATCGGGACAATCTTCTGTATAGATTTTTAAAAAATACTGCTGATACCGAATTGCACCGTAGTTTTTGTAAGATTAGAAATCAGGTTCAAAGGGACATTAGGCGGGCTAAAGCTGACTATTTCAGCAATAAAATTGATGAAAACAAAAATCAACCAAAAAAACTATGGCAGCAATTAAAATCTCTTGGATATTGCTACACATCCAGTGCTCAGTCCAGAGTCATTCTTAACAATTATGATGATTTATGTTTTAATTCTTCAAAAGTTGCTGAACATTTCAACAGCTTTTACTACTGTCGCTTCTAAATTGGCTAGTAAACTCCCCACTAGTACTAATAAATTTAGCACAGACTCTAAGGTCTTCAAAGACTATTACATCAATAAAGGGGTCATCCCCAATAGCTTTAAATTATCTTCAGTTAAAGATGATTTTGTCTTTAATGAACTGAAGACTCTTAATATTAGTAAAAGTACTGGTCCCGACAACATCCCTGCCAGATTTTTGAGGGACGGGGCCAGTGAACTGAAAAAACCAATTGCTCATATAATAAATCTTTCTATTTTGTCCAATACTATTCCTGATGATTTTAAAATTGCAAGGGTTCAGCCATTGTTTAAAAGAGACAGTAGAACCGACGTTAACAACTATAGACCAATAAGCATCCTCTGTGTAATTTCCAAATTGCTTGAAAAGGCTGTCCATATTCAGGTTGAAGAATATCTTACAAAAATAATATTTTGTTTAATTTCCAATCAGGGTTTAGAACCATTTTCCAATCTGTGGTTATGCTTTACTTCCAAAAATAATGTCAGACCAAGCTCAATAATTACCCAAAAAAGGGACCAACTTTTGTTTTCATTTTAGGAACATTTATTTCATGCCCGACACAAAAACAAATAAATCCACAGCAAGGGGAAAACTAAGTTTCTATATGCATTATATAAAATAAATAAACGACTGGATAGTTTGTATGTCTTAATTTCAATATAAGACACTTTTTTTTTAAGTGACAAAAATAAGTAAAGGGGTCATTTTTCAAAAGAGTTATACATGTACATGTTTTTGTTAATTGTGTTTGTGTGGGGTGATCTAAATTGGTCCCATCAGATCATTTCAAAGTTCCTAAAAGAGAAAAGCAATATCAAATAACTAAATGAAAATCTGCTGCTCCACCCCCCCGCCCTTCCAAGTCACTGCCTTCCTGGATCTGCTACTGATACTAGAAGTATTCCAGTTTACGTAGTTTGAGAGATTTTCCAAATAGGAAAAGCGTATTCACCAAAAAATATCCTGATTTGAAATGCAACATTTCATTGTGTGGAATAATGAACTTTTAATGGTGTTTACCAAAATGGAAATGTTCATAATTTAAATAAAAAAGAAAAATACAATGTATTAAGTATTCTGTTATTTTTGGAGAGCCTTTATATTTTCCAAAAATTCCACAAATGGTGTAATTTGGCTCTGATGATGGCAAGATTATTTGAAACTGTATTAGACAAGATTTTATAACAATCCATCTGGTGCTCTTATACTTGCATCCCTGTCGCGTAATTTAAAAATCTTTATTAATTATTTCACAGCGAAGCAATGCAATATCCCCATTGATGCAGCTTCTCACAACCCTCCGTTTCTTCGCTACTGGTGCGTTTTATACAGCGGAAGGGGATCTCCATGATGTGAGTGTTCCATCAGTATGCCGCATCATTCACCGGGTGACAAATTCAATTTCAAGGCTGGCAAATCAAGTGATAAGATTCCCAACTGAGCTCCAGGACGTCATGAGGGTGAAGCAAGAGTTCTTTGCCATGGCTGGTTTCCCTGGAGTAGTTGGTGCTGTGGACTGCACCCATGTCCGTCTCTACGGGGCCCCACTTGGTGAAGACGAGTACCTGTATGTGAACAGAAAGGGGTACCATAGCATCAACGTTCAGGCAGTCTGTGATGCAACATTCAACATGACAAACATCGTTGCAAGATGGCCTGGCAGCACACATGACAGTGCCATCTTGCACGGAAGTCTCCTTGGGGAAATGTTTGATAATGGAAGGTTTGTAAAATAATCACTTGATCTGAAATGTAACAGGCCATAGGCGGATCCGGGGGTCCGGATGTCCAGGGGGTCCGGATCCCACTTTTTTCCACTTAATAAATATTGGGTGCTGAAAATATCGTGATGTGTTTGGGGGTATGGGGAGGGGTTGAGGAAGACCCCACCGATAATTCAGTAAAATGGTTTAGTAAATCATCACCCCCCCCCCCCTGGACCTGCCACTTCTGACTGGAGACCTAATACTTTGCATTTCAAGAACATTGATTAAAATCATCCGAATTGTTGACCTAATTGTGAAAATATTACAATTTCAGACTCCAAGGAACCCTACTTGGAGACACTGGCTATGCTCTGAGACCATGGCTAATGACACCAGTGGGAGAGCCACAGACAGGCGATATAACAGGTAAATCTCAATATGAATGTTTACTACATGTATTACTATTACTGTGTAAATCTACAGAAATGGTACGCTGAAACAGTAAGCACAAACAATTAATATTCCATATTAAATTCAAAAGATTTATTTAATGTTTCATTGAATCAAAAACTGTACACAAATTTGCATAAATTAATGCAAACGCTATCAATGTCATCAACTTCAGCCAAAATGACAATGATAAAAGGCAACGATAATGTCAACAATGACGAATGGCAATGTCAACAATATTGACAATGACAACAATCTCAAAACAATGACATTTGTTGACTACATACATTGTGTTTTGTTGTAGGAGTCATCGTAGAACACGAGTGACAATTGAACAGGTGTTCGGTCAATTAAAGCGAAAGTTCCCCTGCCTGTCTTATGGCCTAAGAGTTTCCCCCGACAAAGCCTGTAAAATTGTCAAAGCTTGCTGTGTGCTCTTCAACCTCTCCAAACAATTTGGTGAACCACAGATGGATGAGGAGATGGAAGTTGAAGATGACATTGAAGTTGAGCCATACGCAGGACCCCTTCAAGATGGCAGGCTTCAAAGAGCACGACTAATAAATATATATTTTTGAAGAGTTGTATACATGTACATGTATTACCCAAATTAAATTATATTTAGCAATTAAAATCAATTCCACCACCTCACACTTATTTATTGTCAAAATACATTTCAGAAAAACTATGAAGGAACATCAGTTTGAGCGTTTGGAAATTTTTTTTTATAGTCTTAGTCTATTTCCTAAATTTGTGCAGGCCTATTTAAAGCACACATCTTTACAAACACTCAAACTGCTGTTGTTTTGAAATGTTGAATCAAATATCATTACAAATCAAATATGAAAGTTTGCAAGCAAAAAGTTTCATGTAAATATATGAAGAGGATATTTGTTATTATTTGTAACTTTAGGTTTTTGGTAAAATTTGTTTTCATTTTTGGGGTGTGAATATTGAACAAAAAACACCAGAAAATATCAACACAAGAGTATTTAGGTTGTTTAATTTTTTAAATTCATTTTGCTTGTACATATTTTACTGCTCAATTTCTGCTGTACTTTTAAGGACATAGGTAAGGAACACTTGGAAGTTGTGGCTTATTTCTTCCAGTGATCCAGAAATTTGCCGAAAAACTTCCAATTGTTCCTTATCACTTTGAAGCTTCTCCCGCTCCAAAGCAAGGCGTTCCGCTTCGAGCTGCAGTATGGAAGTTGATGGGGGCCTGCTGCAACACAAACTCGCTTTGTGTTTGGTGGACGAGGGGGTGGTGTCATGTGCCTCTTCTTCTGCATCAGATTCATCTGGAGCCAAGGGATTGGCTTCGGATGAAGGCATGGTGAAGGCGTCTTCACTGATTACTAGAAATTAAAAGTAGAAAATAAGATTTATTATGTTGTATACCATAGGCCTATAAAAAATTTAATGATTTTCCACAAATTATTTTGATGTGACTAAAACACGATTATTAGTATTTTGAGCATACTACATGTATACCATTTGCTATGATGTCAATGACTTCGACATCACTTGTCCTGGCTGGTGGCATGGGAGCCGATTCCCCGACCTCTTGTGACACGATGCCATCCTTGGATGCTGGCGCCAAAGCCTCCAAAACCTTATTGAAAACCTTGTTTTCTGTTGGATTCTCCCCTCCACCTGCAAAATACAACAATTATCATCCTACATTTACATGTAAATTGGTTTTTGTTTAGTTGTTAGCATGCAGCCCTAACAGTTTTTGGAAGAATGCATTCATTCCAATCATCTTAGGTTGGTATTCAAAATACACATCATATATTTCATCAAATTTGGTGTTCATGTATTCGAAAAAACAGGCCCTAACGGTTTTTATTTTATCAGTTATTTTGTGCACGTTGATTATTGATTTTGATTGTTGCATTTGAAATCAGCTGTTTCATTTTCTGAGGTCTTCAAATACAATTTTCACGGAGATTACAGCATTTCAGATGGAAATATTTCATAGTGGAATTGGTACAAGTGTCAAGTAAGCCCCAACGTCAGACCTATCACCTTTGTATAAGCTTTCACTTTGAAACGTATAAAAAAATATTTGGATCATGACCAACAGACCATACCCTTATTGTTAATGTTTGTTAGTCTATCAATCATTCATGTCTATACTATAACTTAAGCCACTTTGGAATTCGAACTGCGCATGCGCTCACAGCTTTCGGGGCAGAGAGGTGAGATAAACAATCTGCCGTATGCGTGAAAAATAATAGCGGGTAACGTTAGGCCTACCAACAAAATTCATAAGAAATTCTGTTCTAACGTTAGTTAAAATAATTTAGAATAATTTCAAAAACTTGGATTGCATCATGATCAAGCTGTAGGCCTAGGCCTACAATATTTTTTTTAGATGCTCAAAGTAACTGTTAGTAGGTAGGGCGTGACTCTAATTTCCCCCATAGACATGTGCATTTGTCTGTGACTGTTGTGTTTATCTCACTGCAAAATGTTTAAATAGGCCTAACGTAATCAAACCTAGATCATAACGTTAGATGTGAGCATGCGCAGTTGGAACTCCGTCCGAAGTGGCTTTATACTGGCTTAATACTAATAGCCTTATTTAACGTTAGGCCTAGTATTATTATTAAATTGTAACGTTAAAGGCACTCACCTGTTCTGTTGCATTCACGGTGGTATGCCCTTGCTTGGCTTGCAACACTCTGCCACTTTTTCCTGATTTTTTTCCATGGTCTCAAACTCCCACCATTTTCTACCAGAACACTGCTGGCCAGTTTCCAGTAGTGTTCCTTTGTCTTCTCCACATTGGCAGATGCCTTGCTTATTGTCCCTACAAGCTTGTGCTTATGCATCCTCACAAATTCTGTGAGGATGCTTACCTCTTCATACGACCAGTTATTTGACCGATCGCCTTTTGTTGTATCCATTTTTGCAACGATTGAACGAACAAAACGATGTGATTTGTATTTAGGCTAACGTTAGCATTTTAAGGGGCCTAACGCTAACGTTACCAACACTTGGAAGTTGGAGTAAGTATAAACGTTTATATGTGATGTGACCAAAATTATACAACTGACAGATAACGTTAGATTCCCATCAACATATCGTAATCTACAATATTCATTTGACAAATTTCCCTAGATACGCATTATACCTACGTGTTTTTGAACTTGCAGACGACATCTTTTGGAGCCTAAAGTTGTGCCAAATACAGTCCGCCAATCAGCCATGTTGAATTACAGTTTTAGTTGACGTGCGAGCATGGGCGTCCCGACGACTGTTTCGTTAGAATTCATAAAAAACAGCCGTCAAACACGATCAACAGCCTCGTTCAATAAATAACTTACGGCTTTATTATATTTTCGATACGTCTTGATTAAGACGCGTTTGGTGAAATCAATCTTAGGAATAATCTTAGGTAAGATCGATCTTAGAGCTGGGACTCTTCTTAAATCATAAGATTGATCCTAAGATAGGAAGAGTTTGGTGAAATCGACCCCTGGACATCATTCGGTCTGCAGGACTATTGTCACAGGTGTGAGAATGGGTGATGATAAAAAAACAGGAAACATTTTTAAGTTGGAGTGCAACTTGTTAGAGTCCCAAATTTGTGTGCGAAGCACACAACACGAGCGCGCAGCGCGAAGTCCCTTACGGCCGGGGTCCAGGGCCCGCTTAAGGGCCCTGGAAGCTCTGGGTATTTTAGACGCTCTATGGTGGTCTCTGATGCATTTCTGACACCTGTTTTTCCAGGTAGAAGTGAGCTACTCTGGTAAGATTTTTCCTTTTTTGAACAAAAAATAATAGGTTTAATGGAAAATACAGAATGTAAAATTGTGCACTATTTTTGCTTTTTATTGATTGCCATTAGTGATTAAACACCTGTAACAAAAAGAAGTGAACAATGACAAATTAAACCCTTTTGAACAGTTTTTCATATACGAATACAAAGGTAAAATTACTATTTCTGATT
This sequence comes from Zoroaster sp. YZ-2022, assembly GCA_029582265.1. NCBI lineage: Eukaryota > Metazoa > Echinodermata > Asteroidea > Forcipulatida > Zoroasteridae > Zoroaster > Zoroaster sp. YZ-2022. Next base: position 58,290,571 of record CM055818.1, read on the forward strand.
CAGGAAGAGAGATTAGCGAAATCCATATGTACCCCCTACACCTCACCCCAAAAAATTTGTATCTAATCATTGCTGTGTAAAAATCTATGCAGTCTCCTACAAGATGTTCATTTGGTGATCCTGTGCAAAGACTCTTGTCACACCAGGCCCAAATCGATTTATTTTTAACACTCCGGTCGATAAGTTTAACATCGGTATCACTACGCCAAGCAAACCGCGAAACATGCTGCCTTGCCGCCATTGTTAATATTACTTTCCAAGAATCATGTGTTTTCGTTGGTTCCCAATATATCTTTCGCTGATTGTGAGGCAATAACAGGTACCAGTTTCCCATGGCCTGCGATTTCAGTCGTGCCGCGCCGCTCATTGGTTCGTGTACAAACTGCACGTATATACACAGTACACACGTGCATTGTGTTGTCAGTAGACTTTCAAAAGTCTCCACACGTGTATCTTTGCTGCAGCAGTAAACGTATTACGGGCAAACATTATTGAACCGTACCGTTAACGAAGCGAGGAATGAGACAAGTCTATACATCCATTGCGTCTCTTGCTGCTAGCTGCATGCGCGGTGCATGGAAGACCGCAAGCCGCATATCGGGCCAGCTGCCGGGCGGCAATTTATTGTTAACGTGCCGTTTTTTTCACGAACGGCGTGTGGATCCGCGATATACGATTACAAAGGTAAACTTACAATTTCTGATTAGAGAAGAGGGATTAGCGAAATCCAAATGTATACCCCCTACAACTCACCCCCCAAATTTTATATCAAATTCACACTGAACTCGAAGACCACAAATTTGAAAGGGAAAAAAACGGAATTCCGGTTTAAACCGGAAGATTCTCATGCCTGTAATGTCAGGAAGACTGTCGCCACCAAAGTATATGCTAATTCTGTTCAAATTCTGCAGAGAAATAATTATAAATAAATATAACCACCTATTTTATAATAGGCAAAACTGACTTTTAAAACAGATGAAATACACCTTATTTTGATTAATTTTGTGTCTCATGCACATTGCACATCCCTCTTATTAAATTTGAGCAGTCTTCTGCACAGGTACATGAACTTGCCTTTGCTGATCCAATTACAATCATCTGCCAGAGCCTCAATGATTTTTTTAAATCAAATAAATCAAAGAATGACAAACTTTTATTAATTATTGAACACTTATTATTATGGTGTGTAGCACTTTGCACACTCAACTTGTGTGATGATGAATATAAGGGGAAAAATGTATATGTATATCAAATAATGAATACCTTATATCTTTAATCAGTCTGCGCATGGTTTTTTTTGTCACCCATCCAGGCAGTTCGAGGGCTCTCAACAGCCGAAGCCGACATGTGGCCGAGTTGATGGCTCATGAGCCATGAACTCAGCGATCATATTATGTTGCCACAGAGATCCCCATAGCTAATTCATGAGAAAAAAAAAATCAGACTTTCCTTGACATAACATCCTTAAAAACGAGTGTAAATGTACATGGCGTTTTGCAAAAGGGACTTGTCTCAACAAATTAGCAACACCCAATGCCCTCACCAGCTAAATGTCAATAATCCACCCCATCCCTCCTACCATTGTTAAGATAAGTTTATGCTCCATTTTGTTTATATAACTTTTAAGAGACTGATCTGTGTTTACATTACATCCAAATGTGGGTGCATCACATGCAACTAAACAAAAGAAAACGCCCAAGTCTTTTTACCACATGGTGTATGTTTTTTTCTTTAGGAAGATCAACCTGGATGCAGTCACTGGGTAAGTGGAAATGTCGGCAGAATTTGAATGTTTTTATAAATACCTTAACACACTATCTGTAAATACACGGACTGCCTAGATGCTTTCAATATTACCACAATCAAGAGACAGGAACAAAAATGAATCCCTGATTATGATTTTCATCCAGCATGATCAACCTCGTAGTCAAAACCTGACCACATCCAATCAACAACTACAGGTACGGTAAGATATTTGATTAACATTAATGCCTTAACACACTACCTATATGTAAATTAATCCACAATTATGATTTTTGTCTAGCAGGATCAACCTCACAGTAAAATACCGACTGTATCCAAACAACAGCAACAACTCCAGGTAAGATAAGCCATTGACATTAATGCATTAGGAACAAAATCCTGATAGATAGGAACAAAATCCTGAGTATTTTTGTCTGGCATGATCAACCTTGCAGTTATAAGGGGGGGGGGGGGGTTGAATGCACTGATCTGTTTAAATTACATCCAAATGTGGGTGCATCCCCTTATGGAAAACTCCCATGGGTTTCCCCTTGGGACCCCATAGGAAACCCATGGGGTCCCATGGGTATTTATGGGAAAGCCCCATGGTGAACACCGTGGTGGCCCATGTGAATACCATGTGAACACCATGGTGGTCCATGTGGACACCATGGTGGCCAATATGGACACCACGGTGACCCCATGTGGACACCACAGTGGCCCATGTGCACATCACAGTGGCTCATGTAGACACCACGGTGGCCCATGTGGACACCATGATGACCCCATGTGGACACCAAGGTGGTCCAAGTAAACACCATGCTGGCCCATGTAAACACCAAGATGGCCCAAGTAAACACCATTTGGGATGAAGTGAACACCATGGTGGCCTCTGTAAACACCATGATAGCCCATGTGAACACCACGATGGACCACACATAATAGACGAAGTACACACCATGGTGGCCTATGTGGACACCATGGTGGCCCATGTAAACACCATAATGTATGAAGTGAACACCATGAAGGCCAAACTGAACACCATGACGGCCCATGTGAACATCATGGTGGTTTGCAAACACCATGATGAACCACGTGAACCCCATGGCGGTCCATGTGACTTTATGGAAGCCCATGCTGGACATGAAACACACTGTTGGGACTACATGTGTACTTTAAACACTGCTGTAATTAGTTGATTTGACGTCAAGCAATTTGTCAATCATAGCACGGATGAACTCTGAATCAGTCTGAAATAGATAAAGATTCAAACAAACATATCTAATGTTTATGATTGAAATAAACTGCAACAACGATTTCAATGGCGATGATGTAAATAACAAACGCAACAATAAAACATACCATCTTGATCAAATCTTGGTCTAGTGTCCTGTCTGCTGTACCTCGTTGTTGCACTTTCTTCTTTTGCATATCTGCAATCTCCTCAACCGTGGCCTCATAGTGTTTGCGGAAGACCGGGTGCTGCTTGTTTGTGTCTTTGGGTAGATTGGCATGAACGAGTTTTCGTCCGCTGATACATACACTGCCAACGCTTTGGGATATATCTCTCAACGTAGTAGACTTGACCTCACAACATTGCCCCTGTAGTGTATTTCTGAAGCTGCGTGCTCTGTACAGTTGGCCAAAATTGACGTCACCGCACCAAAGAACATGGTAATGAACCCCATTCGTTTTGCAGGCTAATATATTTATTTTTATAGACTTTGAGTGCCATGCCATGCTCTGCTTGATGCACGCAGTCTAACATAATAAGGAATATTATAAAAGTTGTCCATTTGGTGTGGTATTGTGTCAATGAGCAGTTAATATATATTACAGGATTGGTAAGATCACTAAATTTCGTATTAATATGTTGATACTCAGTAAAACCCAGGTCATGAATTTAATTGGAAGTATGCATTTTCCGTGTCTTAATTTTTATATTTTGCACTTTGAAAACTTAGATCCCAGTGAAGACCTTCTACACAATCAAGGCCACTACAAAAAGATGTGCTAAGGGGAAAACATTATCTAAAATACAAGAACACCAACTACTTCAACACTATAAATCTCTCCAGAAAGAGGGGCCAACAGGATTTAAGGAAGCGGTGAGCCTATTGTTTTTAATTTACTGTGCACTGTCCATATGGCTCAAACAGTTGCAATCGTGTAACTTATATGTTGACCAGATGATTATTGTTCGGTTTTCAAATTCACCCAGGACATGCGTCCACTTCTCCACTAAACTCTTTTAGCAGTTACAGGGGCAGTTGCGTCTGAGGTTTGAACGCAGAGAACTCTGTGTTAACATCTCCTGGTGCAGCATTCCCTGCTCATAAATAAAATGCTGTTCCATCTGTAATCTCCTTCTTTCCTATTTTCAATTGCTTGTGTAATTTCTTTCAATTCTAGGCATGTTTAATCAAAGAAGAAGAGGAAGAATTTTCAAGTTTCTCCTCAAAGCAGTTGGTCGATAAGATTCGGCATTCATTAGACAGTCTTCTATCTAAAGGTAATTCATAAATATATGGGGACAGTTTTATTCGTGTAAGGCCTGTCAGTTAATCTTTGATTTATACCCGTTTTGAATACATTATAATATATATGAGAACTAGTTTCATCGGCCGAAACACAATATGTAGAGTGTTATACATGTAAGTGCACTTTGAAAAGGCAAGGGAGTTCATAAACAAACAGTAATCATGTATGTATATATAGGTGCCATGACAAACAAGCTGCGCCACTATGATAATAGGTGGATCTCCGGAATAAACTAACACGGCCAAACATAGGTCTTATTAACAAAAAACAACAACTTTAATATAACGATAATACAGAGTCAAGTGATGGCTGCTCGGAAGTAACGGAAAACAAAGCGACCACGAGAGGGCACTAGACCGAACTGGCACTGGTGATAAGCGCCTGCACGTGCACAAAACTTTGCACATTGATTCTCTTGTTGTAGGACTAACGGTCAACATTGGCTGAAGAATGGCATGATCTAACTGCAGTTTAATTGTACCATAGATTAGATCCATTATCAGTGGCCACAACACTCTGAATGTTTATTCCTTTGTTATGGTTGAGATACTATCATACAAATATAGATTAAAATTCTCTTGGTGAGGTCTTTAATAACAGCAGAAGTCAAAGAAGACTTCCTGGTGACTTGCTAAATATGCTTTGTTGAAGGCCAAACTATACCACTATTTCCAATTCTTGCTTTCCAATGGAGAGAATATTTTATTTCGTTTCAGGTTCAGCTACGCAAACTGCTAAGCGTGCTGAAACTTGTCCAAGGTAATCATGTTTGTTTATTTTGAAAATTCATTTTACCATTCAAACAAAGTTTTCCAAAAGTTTGGCAGATGAAAAGACAAATAAGTTTCAGCTAATACACGGCCGTTCCAATTACATAGCGCGCACGCAAACGAAGTCTCCATCATGCGTGTGTTGAGAAATGTTTCCTCCAATAATCGTTTGTTTATTGTGCAACAAACATTGCGGCGTATACACGTACAAGACCGCATCGGGTAAATTTGTTTAAACTACTGTAATTATTTGATTTTTCGAAAATATAATAAAAACATATTGTAATAAAACGATATTTTCTCATTTGTTGTCATTTTATGACATATTAGGGCATAAACATTATGGGAAAGCATAAAAAAGTAGGATTTTGTTATGCTTGGTGGCTCACAGAAAAACGTAAAAACGAACGTCTTACACTATTTTTGGAAGACATAAATATCACATTTTCATCATTTCCTTGTGCATTTCATATCAAAAGCTTGTTAAATTATTAAATTATTAAATTCTTACACAAAATATAATAATGAGGGCAAATTTAAATTTCGAGATACAATGTTTATTTTCACGGCGGTTTTTTCACTCCAAGTTCAAGTTCGTACGAGTTTTCCCCATAGAAATGCATGCATTACGAGTTGTGTGTGTGGGCGCGTGTAAGTTCAACGTATGCACACACACACACAGTATACCGTATGTAGTATGTACACACATTATTACCATACGTGTATGCGTGTACGTATAGTAGCGCGGGAATTATGAATGAAAATAGTTTTTCACATTTAGTATAATTATACACAGCGCTCAGCGGTGGGAGGTCAGCTCATCGCGGAGACAGCATGAAAGTGATACTCCAAGTCAGGTTTTTATGTGTCATTTATAGTGTTACATTTATTACATCATAAAATGGAATTCCATATAAGTTCTTTAAACAAATTATGTCGGATATGGGGTAGACGACTTGTCACTCAGAGAGATACAAAAAATAACACTAAGCCAGTACCATGCACTAAATACACCAAGGAAATTTCTACAGCTTTCAATTTAAATACATGGAGTGATGATCCAGTTATACATCCCCAGTTTGTATGCTACAGATGTGCAAGAACATTACGGTACATTTCCTCAGGAAACCGTGAGCATCAAGAGACAAGAATTGAAATTGTTACTTGGGAGAAGCACCCACGAGTAGGTCAATGTACAGTCTGTACTACAATAAACCGTAGAGGTAGAACACCAACAGCAAAAAATTTACAGGGTCCACTTCATAAAAACCACAGTAACTGAGGAATTGCCAGATAAATTGTTCGCCAGTATAAACACTACCGACAGCTACAATGTAATGCCACTCATTGATATCCTTGGTAAATCTAAGGATGAGGAAACCATATTTGTTTGCCCCATCTGCCAATGTGTGTTAAGTTCCCTTCAGTTCAAACCCTCAGAACATAACTTGTGCTAACTTTATCTGGATGGTTCCAGTTTAACAAACAAACCCAAAGTACCATGCCCCGTTTATAAAGCATCAATTAACTATACAGAAGTTTCCCAAGTTCCAAGGATTCTTAGACTCCAACTCAGTGTCCTTCTGACTGTTTGCACACAATGTGGAAGTGTTGGAAAATTGGACACAATGGCAAACCATGTATGTCTCCCCAAACCCCCTAAGCCTGCCATTTGTCATTGCAAAATATGCTCAACACCTGCAACCCAGTCTCCAAGTCCACAATCAAATCTAGACCCAGAAATAATCAGCAGCAGATTTGAAAGAAATCCAAGGCCATCCAACACAGCAAAGGAACCCAATCCCAAAGGAAATAGAGGCAGCTAGTGATGCATGGACATGGCTAAAACTTATAACTACAGACAGGGTTTGCTCAGCTCAAAACACCAGGACGGGTTAGTATTAAAGTAAATGTTTATACCCCCAGCGTTATAATATTTAAGGCGAATACAAATTTGGCACACGGTCTTGACTGCAGGTTAAATACCGGTTTTAAGGGCGTGACCACGGGCATTAAGGACCGATCCGAAGGCGAGGTCCTTATCGCCCATGACCACATACAAACAGGTCATTATACTGTTGTAAAGAACTAGCGTAAAATTGTTATTCCCATTAATGCGTTGATACACCCCTGTGATTAAGTTTTGTAAAATTATTTGGAAATTTATGAATTAAACAAAATAAATAGAATAACATGTGAGACATACGTGTACGCCTAATAATACAAAGTAATGATACTAACAAAACCAGTAATTAAAGGGGCAGTATCGTCGCGATAAACAGGGCATGGAATTGGTATGCTAGTATTAGATTAACTCGGTGACTGAAAATAATCCCTCGCATGATAAGGACATAATTACCGTTGCTGCTGCAAAAATGAGCCTGTAATTTTCTGTCACTGTGTTCATATTATAGTAGGACATCAATTCCATGCCCTGTCGAAAATCTACTCTGACCATGACAATACTGCTCCCTTAAATGTAATAAAGTAAAATACATAGGAATGCATTTCATCTATCTTTTTTGTGTTAAAATCAGCCCGCATATGTGCAAATGAAGCGACCACCAACGACCCCAGATGTACAACCGAAAACCGTGACCAAGACTGTTGGACCTGACCAAACACTGGCAATGATGCACGATTGTCAGCTAACATGGGAACAAGTCAGAAAAATTAAGAAGGTAAAATTGCTTTGTTTTCTACGAACATTATGCATACATGTATGTATACTATCACTTTCCTTTTAATTTAAATAAGTGTAATACAAAATATATATATATATATATATTAGAATAATGAATATACACACATGTAATATATGGACTGACATCACAAACAGCACCCTCATTCTAAGGTAAAACAATGTCATTCATTGGGATGTGCACTGCACATACAGTACATGCACTTAAAGGTGTGGCAGCGCATTGTATGTGCAGCGCATATACATGAACCAATGAGTGGCCTTCTTTTATCTCTGAACGAGGCCGTCCTTCAGTTTGTGCAGAGATTCGTGATTTGGTGAGTTTCCAATGTTTGTTTTAATATAAATAAATCCATTGGAATCAAACAGCTTAGTACACATATTTCAATTAAACTATTTCCTGTTATTGTTCTTTACAGGAAAATATTATCGTTGACCTTCCCTTTGGATCTGGACCTGTTGCTGGTTCCCTTGATTATGTTCTGAAGCGTCACAAGGTAGAACGCCAGGCCTACCATGGAAAGGCCTTTGTAGGAAATCACGTACATAAATGTTGTCAGGTACATATTTTCATTTGTGTCAATATCTAAGTCCATAGTATACCTTTATGCAGTATGCTTAGTTGACAATGCATGCATGTTGAGCAGTATTGTGAATAACATAACATTGTGTAAGTTTTTAAACAATGCAGCTAAAAGTGATTGATGACTTGACCTCTGCCCCTCGAAAAACCCTCCAGACTCTTGAATGTGCCGACATTCCACTGTCCAGTCAACAAAAGTAATACGTGAGGGAGCTGAAGTTGGCAGCAAATTTCATGAAATTTTGCTCAAATTCGCTGACGTACACCACGGAATCAACCATTCAAATAGAGTCGCACATGCTGACCTGCAAGTAATCGGTAGGTATACGTATGGTCGTGTCCATCATTCAAAACATTCAAATGTTTCATGATTCCCAATTCTTATCAATGCCTCATCATATTTTCCACATAGATGGTTGCATCAAAGTTTTATGTCGACGTACAGACGACTTTTTCCCAACGGCCACTATTACACCCAAAATGCATCTGTTAGAAGATCATGCCATTGAGCAGCTCTGCAGGTTTGGTGTTGATTTGGTATGCTGAATGAACAGGGGGGTGAACTCATTCATACCCAGTTCAACAGAACACGCCGGGCCATCAGCGGGATGAGGGACAACCTTCAGCAACTGATGACAATCATGAGGCGTCACCATGTGGCAACTATTCCAGAAGTTCAGTCAAAAGTCATCAATGCTAAAAAGAAAAAAAGTGAGGAATAAATTTGTTGTTGGGAACAAGTGCGGAAAAATGGGGGTAGGTTTGATAATTAGTTACAGTAGTCCGAGACCGACTGCAATCATACCACTGAGAATAAAGTTCAACATGCGGTCTTTATACGTCACTTAACCAATTTAATTAAATTAGTTCATTTAAACCCCAACACCCTAAGCATTGAAAGAATGTCGTATCCGGCCGCCACTTTTTAAGGGCTTTAAAAAAATTGCAACCACTAACTAGTTAAATAAATCATTCTATCAATTTGGGTGAAGAGAAAGCGAAAACTATCTTTAAAATCCACTTTTATGATAGTTTTCGGTTTGATTTCCTTCAAAAAATCCTTCCTTCAGAAAATAGAAGGATCCTATTATAGTTACCACTACGCATGTACAATGACTGTGTTGGTCACTAATTGTGGAGTTTACAAGATCAGACTGACATGACTGAGGAAGTCATCGTATACCAAAAATGCCTGATTTTGAATAATTTGAAGTATATGTCCATCATCATCCATATGTTCTCCACCTTACCAGGTGAGGTACATGTAGGTAAAATAGTGGCAGCCAGATACAACATTCTACCCTAAGCATTTTGACTGTCTATGACACTCAGTCCATCAGAATTAATAAAAACAATGCGTTGATTTTGGTGGGTTTGGGACAGTCGGGTTTAATTTCAAAATAATTACAGTTCTTGCTGGACTGTGACTTGCATAGAATATACAAAAGTTACATTATGCTATGTACTAACTTATATTATAAGGAATCTGTTGATATAATTGTGGGGTACAGAACAGATATTTACCTGACAGTCATACATGTACATGAACAACTTCTTGTCAAAACCTCTTGTGGGAAAAACTCGGCCCTAAGGATCAAATAAACAAATAATGATATAGTAATACATTTCATTCTAGTTTTGGCAAAGACAAAAAGCATTTACAATTTCATGTCACAACTGTACACATTTTTAACATCTGTATAAATTTGTAAATAATGACGGTATTAACAATAATTATTTTCTGTATAAAAAAATGAGTGCATAAAAACTATTATTACAAGGTTTGTTTGAAACAAACACTTTTACGGTATACGTGCACCATATTTAATCTGCTACGTGCATTATTTATGTTGATGAATTAGGCTTAGGGTGGTTCAAAATTAGTGATATTGGCTGTTCAATAAAATATGTCAATATTTGAAAGTTATACCTGTAGGCCTGTCTGCAAAATGTTCATGAATCTTGTACATTGTACCAATTTGTGAATATTATTTATAATGTACTGTAATACATGTGTACTAATATGGCACTTGCTACTGCATGGCTGTATTCACTTAGCTACGTCAGTGTAAAACTTCATGTGAAATGACGGTTCAAAATTAGAACCAGTACTGTAGTGCCCAATGTAATCCCCCAAACTCGCCCCCACCCCATATACATGTACTACTTAACGATATAAATGGCCTAAGTTAACGATAGTCGATCATGCATGTACATTTTGTACATGTACTGAACTATGCATTTCTATACGTAAACATGTGACAGTGCGAAAAACCAAAACTGTTCGGTCGTTATTTACAGACTTTCTAAAACCTCGCCGAAAGAAAAATATACTTGCCCTCACTTTAATATCACATCAATCCCTACAATTAATGTCCATTTATACAACTTACCTGTGGCATAATTCTGTAGAAATGATATTTATCGTAGAAATGACGACTTTTGGAACACATTTTCAGCAGCTACACCGTTCGCATCATTTAAGATTTACATGTGCACGACCCCTGAGCAGTGCGACCTAGTTCGCCCGCAGAATCATTTGACCTCTGAACTTCTACCTTTTTAGACTTATTCATACTTTCTCAATCAATTGCATTCTTTAAATAATTTGCATAAACCTTTCCGCCAATGAAAAGCTTAGAAATGTTTAGGTATTCAAGCGGCAGTTTTACCCTTTTTTAACAATAACAAACAGCGCCCTCGTAGGGCATAGAAAGATGTCTATTTTCGATTGTCCTTTTTTGAAAACTGAGGGCGCACTCTTTTTTTCGGTGCGTAACGGCCGTGAATAACTGCATGATTACAAAAAAACAATAGCCAAGGTGCCGTAATTCACATAGCACTAGAACGAACAGTGTTGTGGGTTAAACGTAAATGCAGTAATCTTACAAAAGCCTAAAGAGCAACTATATTGAGGTGAATTACCATTCTCAAGAGAAACCTTTTGCAACATCGAATTATACCATTTGAAATGATCCATATGCAACTCCTCTCTTCTTCTTTTAATGAAATTCTTCCTTTTTTTCACTATAACTATTCCAATTCTTTCTTTTTCAAGTTAATTAGTTGAAGAAAGTAAATTGTTTACATTAGTATTAATTGGAATTTTTAATTTGTATGACAGGAAACGCCAGGAAGTTCGCTCAGATGATGAGTAAGTACTTAAGTAAATTATAGCAAACCATCAATAAATTATTATTGTTGTCAATGTTATCATCCTCGTCTTACTTAAACTATAAGCCTTGCAAACCTGAAATGAAAAATGTTCAGTTATTGAGGTAGGAGGAAAAACCCAGAATGTTTTGTGTAAACCTAACTTATCAAGTAGGGACTGAAAACCTAATCCACATATTGGCCCACGGAGGACTCACACACATGTCACAGAGTTGTAAGGTGAGGAAATTGCCATTAGGCAAGATTAGGCATGCATCAGTAAAAAAAAAAAACTAAACAAAAACACTAGTCAAACTCGGCTGTAGTCATGTAGTCATGTCGTGTAGTCATGTTGGCTCACTGCAAGAAAAACCTGCGCAAATGTGAATGAAATAATTTGTTAAAGATTCCAATGCTGATTAATGAAACTTTTTTATTTTTTATTATAGGATAGCAATTTCATCTGTCAATGAAGTTCAGCTAAAGAGATATATTGAAAGGAATATAACATACCTACGAAAGGTATCTTGTGGCAAGGTAAGTTATTCTAGTTATAATTGTAGCTTTAAAGGGTCTTGTATTTCATATTTGATATATGGTGCCAGTTGTTTGAGTGTTGGGCAAATTAATTTTGACATGTATTAGTTAAAAAAACAAAAGTTAAAAGCTGGGTGTAGCCACATTTTTGCTAAAGTATCAAGCTCTATGTAAAAACAAAACTGTTGAAATGTGAATGAAAATTAATTTTAAATACTTTAAAAGAGAAAAGATACATTTTAAAATGTTCATATAATGTAAGGACAGTATAACAGATATTCCTGTAACAATTTCCTGGTAGCTGGCAGTTTGGTAAGCAAATTGTTAATGATTTATCTAACATACTCAAATGAGGGTGGCGTTTAGTTATCTGCTCTCATGTCCATCATTTAAGTAGTATGTGATGGTGGTGTAAGAAAGGCCGATACATACACGCTTTGTTCGAGCACGGAAAAGGAAACATGAGGATGATGTGCCCTCAGGAAAGAAAAGCGTGCTTTCCATTGAACTGGATGACTTAGATAATAGTCTAGAATTATGCAGTCTTTATAGCAGAGAACTTTGTTTAGCATCCCCACTTTATGCATTATTTCAATGCAATATTTGCTCAGGTATTGTTGACACACCCTGCAAAACTTCATGCAATCATGTTGCATAAAACGGTGGGTTCAAAGATTTAATTGCTGTGGACAATGTGATGAGTTGCTAAGTTTAAGAAATTTATCGCCATGTGACCAGCCGTTCTGCAAACTTGTGCTAGATTTACTCATGAACGGTTAACAGTACATACTTTTAAGGAACACATCAAATCATGTAACTGTGTTATACCAGATGAACCTCAATCAAGAGAAGATCAAAATGATCCAAGATCCTTGATTCCCTTTGTGCGATCTTCTGGTGCAACTGAGTCTATAACTGCCCTAGAGTTTGACACAAACGCAATAACTCCCGTCATCTTCTTCTGACTCACTATCATCGTTACTGTCTGCATTGGAAATTACATCGTCGTCATCATCATCGGCTTCTATGTCGCTATGGGACCATTCCGAGGAACAGTATTGATAACTTGTCATACCGCCTTCACAACTTCAGACGAAGCTGCGTGTAGAAATTTCCGTCGCTCTGTGATACTGGAGGAAGATGATGGGCATCCCTTTGGCTTATGACAGGTCTTGAGGTTGAGAATTTGCAATGTTGCCAAAATGACCATACCCTCGGTAGACATTCTAAGCATATCACCGACTTTGTTGATGCAATCAGCTACCTATGGTTTCACATTGTGATGTCCAAACTTGTTCCTTATGTTAAATAGTGTACCACGTTGAGAAACACTTGTCAGATCGTACAGCAAATCCATGTAGTCCTGTATAAATGATACGAGTACAACTTTGTGAAATAAGAAGGATCTAAACGTAGGCTTATATGTTTTTCCGTTCAGGTAACCTTTAAGGCCGGTTCATATTTCATACGAAAGCGAATGCGAAGCGAAAGTCGTGACGTCGACAATGGTTCACAAGTTGAACTTGCGCGAATCATTCGCCGCGAATGTGATGAAGTAAAATTCGCTTCGCATTTGCGTTAAGTATGAACGTATGGTATTGAACACACACCACAGGAATTTCACAAACGATGTATTATGTTGCACTGGATGGGTCTTTGCTTATTGAAATAATTATTTGACGTCTGTGTATTTTCGTAACGGTAATTAAAGATTAAACAGACATTGAACGAAAGATTGTGTCAAGAATTAAAGTAACAGTAAAATACAAATTTGTATCTAATAAAGTTATTCTGATGATAACTGGCCTAGCCGGTACACATAGAAAAAAATACACAAGTTGTGTAAAATTTTACTATTTTGCAATGTTCTATACGAACCTCCTAATTGTTTGGTAAAGTTTTACAAAATGCGTGTTGGGTAAAGTTTTTCATAAACATTTTGTAAACTTTTACTTCAAAAACCAGTACAAAGATTTACCTCTTAAATAGGTAAACATAAATTAAGTAAATTGTTACTGAATGTATTGGTAAAAAATACTAAATTTTTGTGTAGAATACTAGACTCTTTACTATTATTTTGACCTTGTAAACTTTTACTACATTGTTTGGTCTGCTAATTCATTACATATTTATTAAATAAAAATAATGTAAATGAAACAAGGCACCCCACTATACTTGTAGTTTCAAAAACGTTTCTTTTTTTTAAACAATAAAATGAAAACAAAACAAGAACATGCATAACATTTCTTTACACTAACAGTTTTATAACATACAAAATAAATCTCTTCCATCAAAAATATCAATTTTTTCTCCTTTAAAACCCTTTATTTATAGCTAAATTTTTCAGTTTTGATCAAAGTATAGCATTATACCAGGTTTAAAAAATGAAATTTGTCTAAATATGGTATTTTCTTTTGGACATGATAAGGATACAGTTGTATTGTTTGATTACTTGCAATATTGTGTCAGAACCTTTATACAAAGAAAACTTTGCAGAGTTCTCCAATCTACGGAAAAAAGTTACATTTTCTGTTTTTAAAAACAAATATTGAATAGCTGTTGTTAACTGCGAATCAAACATTGTAACTTAATGCTGTACAAGTGTCTATGGCTTCCAGCAAATTATGTCTTTTTCACTTTTACTTTAACTTTAAAAATACAATCTTAATTAGCTGTTGTAAACTGCTAAATGACAAATGATATAAATGAAAAGATGGCTAATTGCCTCATAGCAAAGTCTTTTTCAGATGTTAAATGAAAAAAATGTTTGGGTCGGAACATGAGGCCTAACTATATTTGCCTTTCTGTTTTGATTTCTATTTTTATCTTTGGCTAAGATAAGGTCAAAGTGGTACTGTTTAACCACAATTGGCGTTTTCAAGTATGGAATTGGTCTAAAATCTGAATTTTAACCAAGGCAAGGTTATAATGTATTGATTACTATTTTAGTTTACATTTCAGGTCATTTGATGAAAAACATAATTTTCAAATTAATTTCTGATTGGAACTAAAAATTGCAATATATTGGTTGACAAAATTTGGTTACAGAATTTGGTCTAAAATCTGAATTTTAACCAAGGCAAGGTTATAATGTATTGATTACTATTATAGTTTACATTTCAGGTCATTTGATGAAAAACATAATTTTCAAATTATTTTCTGATTGGAACTAAAAATTGCAATATATTGGTTGACAAAATTTGGTTACAGATTGAAGGTCATTAATCAAGTATCAAAGGGCGCCAAATTAAGTACAATTATATTCCTTAGGAAACCTTATTTCAAAACCTTTGCTCACTTTGATAATCAAACAACATTGAACTTGGAGTTGGTGTTGGAGGATCTGTCCTAAAGAAACAAAAAGGCTTAAATCTTGCTGGAGCAGAATGTTCGGAAATCTCGGATTGCACTGCTCTTCAAGTTGCTTTTAAACTCATATACAACTGCTTCTAAGAACTTCCACACACCGAAGCACTTCTCCTGATATTCTAGGTCGCATACAAAATAAGATTTAAAGCAGACATCCAGGGCTTTCAAAAGAGACGCTTGTGGTAATGCCCTCCTCTCCATGATTAGGAAAACCTGATGTGGCGACACTACACTTCCACCTAGGGCCAGAATATATGGTTGAGATATCGACTTAGAGCTGATGTCTTTCAGGTAGTGATCCAGATTTGTGTTCTCCTAAGAAAATACAACGAAACAGAAAAGTCAAACTCAGTTATGGAGAATAATGGAGGGCTAATTCCATATTAAACTCTTGCTCTACCCTTCTAAAACAATGGACATGCATGTTGCATGTTGCTCTTTGAATATTTTCTTATTATGAAACAGCCATCAATACCATTGTTATTGATGCATGAGTTCTTACAGAAAACTACATGTGTAACATGCCATTGAAGCAATGCTTTGTACTGCAACTTTTTTTTCAGCTGAATTTTCATTCAAATCATTGTCAATTGTGCATGCATGATTGAATTTCAACCATTTCATTACGAGCTGTGTAGAACATGTCATTCTGTCATTTGATTTTTGAATTTTTAAAATTCATGCAATGCTTGTTGAGATATTCTATTAAAAAAAATTAGGGGAAACTTAGAAGTTGTGATGGGTGTACACTGGCATGAACTTTGAAATTTTGACTGATTTTGACCCTTGTAGTAGTAGGAGGGTGTGTTATTTTATCATTTAAATGTCTATTACTATGCCCCCACAGCCAATCAATAAAAATAAGAAGCACACAAAAGAGGAGCTTGGTTCAACAACAAAATTATACTCACATATCCAGTGCAGCCATGTGGGTCTTTAACAAATGGAACATCCTCTATAATTTGCTTTGCCAATTCTGCCTTCACAAAAGAAGAGGGTCTATAAGACAAAAATTGAATTTCTGTAATTATGGCACCATACTTTGGATTAAATGATATAATAATTGACTTGCAGTATATTAACTAAACCCCAATCTCATAGATAACTGCTCTTTGTAGTCATTTTTGCACTTAAATGCCAAAAGTATATGTTTCTTTTTACTAAAACAAACCTCCTGCTGTACATGCTACAAACAATATATTCAGTTTCCACCTGCATTAGCTACCTGGTGTGCAGTTAAAGAGCTTGGTCGGTTCCTCTTGTCTGTGAAACCAAAATTAAAGGACTGCAGCCTGCTGTTGAAGTGATCAAGAGTGATCTTCCTATTTTCAAGTATCTTGCCAAGGACTAATTTTAATTCAAGAGGTAGAACTCCCTCTGAAAAATCATGCATTATGTCTAATGCCAAGTTTTGAGTTACATGAAAATATGGCGGCGAATTTAAAATGCTCATATAGCGTAAGCCTGTTGCAGATGGTTTGTTGGCTTTGATATCACTTTCATAAATGTCTTCTTTTCTGAGAAGCTGTTCATCTTCAACTGGTGTTCTTTGAGCTTGCTCTCGATCCATTTTACATCTTCGGCAGTAATAGTTACTTACAAAACATGTGACATATCCTAGCATTGAGTTCAATGCTAGGTTGTCTCCTATAACTTGAAATAGTTTAGGCTTGACAATACCAACATACTCATTAGGAGAGTTTATTTGGAGTTCCGTTCTCTCAATTTCTATTAGGTCTCGTATGACAGGGGACAAAATACTTTCCATTCCATATTTGGAAACAAATCTCGTCGGAGCTAAGGCAATCAACAAAATATTGCGAAGGCCTGCTTAGTACTGCTTAGGCAAACATGGGAAGCCGATATAGACTCCAGTAAGTTTGTGAACGCCCCTTCTTTGAACCCAGAGGGTTAGCTGTCGTCTGAGTACAGTAAAATAGGTACTGTTTCACCTCCAAGACTATGGTTTTCTTTAAAATATAATCCATCACGATAAGACTGTAGCACATCTGTGTCATCAGACTCTGCCCCTTGTAGAATTCCTGACATATAGCCTGGTTGTTGTAGAAACCTGGTAATCACTTCTCTTAGAGGGATGTATTGGAATGATTCCCTGTGTTTTTCTTGATAATTTCTGCCTGTGCATCTGTCACTTTGAACTCTGAATATTGCACCAAGCTGTTTCTCAACTGGTTCAACTAGCAAATCTGCATCCTTAATATACTTCCTTTGTTTGTATTGTGTTGCAAAATCACCAAAAAATTTCCTTGATACTATCAAGCTTGTTTTCAAGATTGGTCAGCGATTCCTCAGTAGGTTGCACACCATTTCTTATACATCTGAATAATGGTGACAATTGATGTTCTATTTGTCCTATAACATTACCCAACAGCTCCTTGGATTCGTTAATAACATACTGCACAGTTGTTGCATGTACAGCAGTGCTTTTCATACGTGCTACATAAGCAGCTATAGAATCTTTGATTTCTACATCAAAATTTGCGTTTTCTCCTTCCTCTGCACCTTCTTGCTCCACATGATTTTGGTCTTGAAATGCTTCCTGTTGCACATCATCAAGATGACCATGAACATTATATTCTAACGGTCTTTGAACAACTCTGTCAGTATTGTTTATTTCTGTGTGATTTTGTTTCAAATGACGTCTGTAGCTTGAACCACGCCAGAATATTTTGTTACAGTTGTGCTCTGCACATATGAGTTTTGTGCATGTGGTGGAAAGGATGGCATGAACAACCTTCAGATGAACAAACAAACCATGAATTCCTCCTCATTTGCAACATTTGAATGATTTCATGATTCATGTGTTGTATCAATGGTGGTGCGATGTAATGTAAATTTAAGTAAATAACAGAGTACTCTTATTTGTCTTATTGCATTTTCAAAAATAGTTGTATCAGTTCATGTAACTCCCAGGGATTATAACTCTTCAAACCCAATGAACTCAAAAAGTTTTATTTACGAAAAAAATTCATGATAAAGATTTTTTTGAGGATCCAAGCTCTTTCAGAACAAATGCAAATCAAAGTGATTCACTGTTTTGGATAATATCATTCAAGTGTAAAATTACTCAACTTACCTCAGCTTGATGAAATGACATGAATTTTAGGCGGATACCAAGCTTAGGTATTAGTTCTTTTACGGACTCATTAGTCAGCATAGCAAACGAGTCATCGTCAAATCCCTCATCTGCAAACAAGAAATGCAATTTTAAATAATTTATTTGTATTTGATAATATTCATAAATCTAGACTATTCCTATTTTGGAGACGATTTTTATTTGTACGTGTTCATTGTACTGTAGGGTTATGACACACATTAATCCACCATTGACAATGCAGCACAAGAGAAAAGCCCATAATAAATTCACACATTTTCAAAGTTCAACTGAATGAATCTAAAATCCTGTGATTGATCTATAATGCAAATGCTTGCATGATATAGATAGGCATACTGATACACCGTACACTTGTCATGTATTTCACACCCCAGTAATATAATACTGCATTCCACACAGCAAAACAACACAACAACGACATTAAGCCTAAAAAAGGGTCAGGGACAAGCAAAAACTGTCATGAGCAATCATTAATTTTGTAAACAAACCCAGAGTGAGGACAACACTGTCACTGCATCGTTGTGCAGTACTACAACCACTGCACTAACGTTGATCGTAATTCTCTCCGATCAAGTTTAAACCTTCAAAATACATGTGTACACAGTGTTTATCTTTTATCAACAATGAAATGATAATTTACACAATAGGCTATGTCAGTTTATACCTTCGAAAGTCTTTATCATATCTTCGAATCCCCATTTGAAGAGGTTATCTATCATTTTCTCCATCATCATGATATTGTGATCATCCATGTTGTGATGAAGCGATTGTCGACGGGAACACACTGCTTTTGCACACCGCGCACACAATGCATGATCACATGGTGGCTTTACACAATTAAAAGTGAACTTTTACACAACGCACGGCAATGCTTAAGTTCCTTGTGGTAAAAGTTCAGGGGCCAGGTAAAGACTTGAATTAGTTACATAAATTATGTAAATAAAATTGAATACATTTAAATTACGTCATTTTTAACTTACACAGCAATTGTGTTCTTTATTTTCCCGAAATTTAACCTAAATTATGTAATATTTTACAAAACATGTTTTACCCATTTTTGTTTTACCATTCATTTTGTGTGTGTATCGGTAACATAGCGCACATCACTGGTGATACATCTTAAAACGTTTTGTATAAAGGCCGGTTCCTGTCCAGTGGAGAAGATGATGTAGCCTGTATGTGCCTCGCATCCACCATTCTCTCAAGAGAGAGCTGGTCTCCGTTACAAAGAATGGTATGAGATGTCCCATCTGGTTTGAGTGGTACATATTCATTAAGTTGTTTCATGATCTCGATGATCCCTTTCCCTGATGACGGGTTCTCAAGGATAACGCCCAGGTTGATCTGAAAAACAAATATGAAACTAACTGTAAGCTTTAAAAAGGGTTAATATACTTGGGGGTGTGGCAATCAAGGGACACGATGATTTGCATAGGAGTATTTCATGTGAACCGTTTTATGTCTTACCAAGGTGCTCTTTTCTGCAAATTCGTTACTGTAATCGTGAAGGACATAGACATCAACAGCATTTTAGGCGATATATGTGAAAGAGGGGATGGTGCTGAGCTCTTAGAGCCCGTAT
Organism: Zoroaster sp. YZ-2022; assembly: GCA_029582265.1. NCBI lineage: Eukaryota > Metazoa > Echinodermata > Asteroidea > Forcipulatida > Zoroasteridae > Zoroaster > Zoroaster sp. YZ-2022. The sequence goes on from CM055818.1 coordinate 58,310,686, forward strand.
GACCTCCATGCGGGCTCTTAGTTCCATCCAGCCCTCTTCTTGTGGAAGGAAAGTAGTCATAGGCATGTCCGTCGCCTTCATCACCGATGCAGGAGAATGCATGACATTGGGTGAATAGTTCTTTCTGTTGACAGCAGCAAACGCCAGTGCCCATTGAAGGTACCCGTTTGATCTGACTGAGGATTGGTGTCGTCTGAGTACAAACACCTGTACACTATCCCAGCACATTAGAAATCCTATAAAAAATACGTAGTTACCATCTGTTACCATTCTTAGCTTACTTGTTTCACTCTCTCACAACTTGTCTGTTTTAATAAAAATTATTTTTAAGCGATTCATTGGTAGAACGTGTTCTTTTCCATAATACGATTTTATCATATGAACACAAACCAACCAACCATTATGTCACCCAAAAACAATTCGTAAAATATATGAAATCCATAAGGAAATAAAAGAACATATAAAATCTAACAATGACAAACATAACAAATACAAAGCACTGAAAGAACAGTATGAGCAAACACTAAATAGCATAATTACGGTGTAGCTTGTCCAGTGCATATTAACCTGGTATACTGGTCATTTGTGGCTCTTCTACGTCCATTACGCGACATTGTCGTTGTGTCCTCGTTGTCATCCGAGTGTGATGTTGCCTTGCTTTCAGTGTTCGTCTGGGTGACTTCGTCTGGGTCTTCCTGTAAAGTGACATCTCCATTTTCAATGTGCAGCGCAGGGTCATGTCGAAGATGACTCTGAACAATAGAAATGATGCTCGCATTATAAAACAGACTTTCAAGTATGAACATGCTACACCGGCAGAAACAAGAACCAGACACTGAAGACATTATTGATCTCCATCTATTACACAAAGTTTTAGTTTTTTGTTACAATCACCTCAATGACAGTTTTCATGTGTCTGATATCCCTGTCTTATCGTTTCCCATATCGGCCAATGATGCATCTGGTGGACACTGCCCCGGTACACAGTCCGGTCTTTTGGAACACATCAAGTACATATAAGTACATTGAAAATAATGAAAGTATGTAGCCATTAGGAAGCAGTCGATAATTATGGCTTGAATTATGTATGCTGTAATGATATTGAATGCTGAAATGATCACACTTTTCATAACTTTGATATATTGGCTTTGGGTATATTGGGTTTGGGTATGCTGGGTTTGGGTATAATTATTGGGTTTGGGGCGGTGTTTGGGGCGGTGAATCACGCACAAGCCGGTTAATACCATGAAATTAAGACGAATCCATTTGACAAATAAACCTTGCTAACACAATGATATTTTGCAAACTGTCACCTAAGTCATCCACTAACGAAATTGTGGTACTTACTGTACTGCTACACCCGTTCTTATACAGTGACATCCCCACCAGCTTGAACTTCAGCGGACGTCTCATCTTTGTCACCATGGACAACACCAAACCCATGCCAGACACGAGACAGTCGAGTTTGTCTGCACGGGTGCTGCAAAAAAAGTTAATAGTTTGTGTTGAAACTTAGATTTATACTGATTGTTAGTAACAGTTATCCATCGGTGAAAAAGCCAATAATTGTTTACAATTGTTCTACTGGTATATTCGTTGAATATAAATGGGCATGTTATAGAGTTACCAGGGTATATAGAAACACATTGATGCACAATGTATTCCTGTATAACTGTGTTGGACAGTCATCTTTTTGAAACAATAACAATTATTGCCTCTTCAGAATAATTTTTGTGAATAACATGATTTTTATTGTATATGTTACATGCATTAAACATATAAAACACAAGTTTGAGGGGATTTCTCCTATGTAACCCATTTAAATAGGTTTCAGAAAAAAGTACCTCCAATGCCGTGCCGTTTACAATCACACTTTGTCCGACTTCGACTTCAATTTATCAACAAAAAGTTTAATAAACATATATAATTTTAAAAAATGGCTTTACATCATGTACTGTACCTCACTTTATACGCTTGCTCCTTGCAGCCAAAAATAATTCCAAACCTTTATTGTAATACAAAATATTTGGATTATCACTTTCCGTGTAATATCGGTACTTTTTCTATCGTGGGAATTCATGTAAATTTCGATGTTTAGGAATTGTGTCATGATATAATCTTCGTGATTAACATTGTAAGAGGTAAATATATGAGTACGGGGGATTATTCATAATAACAGTTTGAATAGGCTATGGGCCCTGTCTATACATAAAAAGAAAAAAACAAACAAACAAACAAAGCAACAAAAACATTATATTGGATAACAATTGTAATACTGAGTACTGACTGTTTGCTATAGTAGTAGTAGGGAAATGCAGGGTAAACAATGCAAATATCCTCCCCCACACCTACCTCAATATTTCAAGGAACATGTGTGCTCACGAATCTTAATCATAATGCTAAGATCGCGGGCTTATAAATTTCGGTCAGTTGTGTTGGGGAAAAAGAGACGGGGTCACTAACCGAAGTGGTGGTAGCTGGACACGGACTTCAATGACGCCGTCTTTTGGAACTACGTTCATTGTTGCCATGAGATGATATTAATCTGCCGATGTAACCTATAAATAGGGATAACATTTGTTGTAAAAATGGGTTTCAGGGCAGGTCCTCGTCCTCGTCCATTATGTATCTTAATTCAGAATAGTAAAATACTGGCAAATGCATGAATTTGGTTTTAATCATGGTCACAAATGTGTTAAGTATACATTCATACTATGAATTAAAAACGTAATATTGAAAGTATATGTCTTATGTGTGGGTTGACAATGTACATTATATCTCAATTTTTAATACAGCAACCTGGAGTTATTATAATGGCACAACTTGTTTATTCAGGGGGAAACCTTGAGGAATTTTCAACAAAAGAAGGGGTCATGCATGATCCAGTGGCGTAACTATGGGGTGGGGAACGGTCCCCCAGCCGAGGTCCGTGCCCCCCGGGTGCCCCATTCAGAATTTTGAGACTGCACGATTGAAGTATTGGCATTCCCCCTAGAAAAAGTGGTGCACCCCCTAGTGCCCCCCTGAAAATTTGACCCTAGTTACTCTACTGGCATGACCCCTAACAAACTTTAGGTACTGGCCGCACCAATGCATCCACTCTACTCTCATGCTTTCCAACACTAAATGCATGTTGCTTTTTCATTAGTTTAATTAAATTAAAGGGTTATAATATACAGTGTTCATATTAAAGCATTGTGTTCAACAACTGCAATAAATATGGTATAGATATACAAACATTTAGAAATACATACCTGACTTTTTCACACGCATTTCAAGTGTTTTCAACAGTTGCGCCTGCAGGTCATAACTTTTTTTTATGGAACTGAAACAAACGCCACATATGTAGCAATTTGCCGGGGCCGCATTAATTTTGATATAGAATATTTCCTCTCAGCAATTACTCAGCAATCCATACTTGTCAACATTTCTATTTAGGATGTATTTGTAGGTATGTCCTTTGTAGACCGGGTGAGCTAGGTCCGCCACACATAAAGCACAAGTCGTCCGCCATCTTCAAAAGTGGGTTGAATGAAGAAAGACAGCTGCGCCGCATTGTCCCCTAATAGTTATACCATTCTGCTATTGCATTTATCTATTATACTTATTTGGTTGTCTTTAAGTTTAGCGGGAAGTTTTACATATGTACGTCGCTATATACGGTATTTTTCCTCCATGTTGAATGAAGAAAGACGGAGCGGCGCCGCATGGTAGCCTAATGATACCATTTTGCTATTGCATTATCCCCAGAAATTTTTAAGGGAATCTCAGATAATTTTACATGACACTTCAAAGGACCATAGGTGGAATGACAAATGATAACGGTTCCAAAGGAAATCTTATTTCCATCAATTAATTGAAGAGCGCATGGATATATGGAACATATTAAATGAAACTGAAACAGCCGTAGGTTTGTATTGCAAAAGTTTTCAACACGAATTAACATGTTGAGTCGGGCGGGGGCGCTGTTTGCCGCTCCGCTCCAGAGCCGTAGAGAGAGTTGCGACAACTAGTGATTAGAAGCCATTTTGACTCCCAGAAACGTGTGTGCGCGAATTCACGTGTCGATCGTGTGTACGCATTCCGTATATAAATATGCGTAAAGTGAGTACTGCCGCATGCGGCGACGATCAATGTTATAACTTACTAACAGTTTTTAATCATGAAGTTTGCTTTAAAAAAATCCATTTGGATCTTGGGAAACTCATGGACGAGAGGATGGTGTGCCTGTGACAGAAGAAATCTTCCCTCGTCGTTGAAATGTCTCCAGGATTAGTTGAAGGTCGATCAACAGGCTAACGTAGCTCGGTCATGACCATGGACGTTCACGGTCATGATGAAGGTAGGTTATTTTTAATTATTTAACAACAGTTACATATTAGTTTAGATTCCTTGAATTTTTTTTAAATGATAGAATTGAATGTTTCCCCCAAAAGATTATATTTGTAGGCCCTGCCGTGCCTTCAACTGTTACTTCAGTACAGTAACGGGGGTTTATATCTAGTACTTAAGTAGTAGTAGTAGTAACAAGGTATAGCCGGTATGATGATTGATGGTAGCCAGCCTATCACATTGTGCACAAATTGTATTCTTGCAAGCATTTGCACAAAAACCAACCTCGTCCTAACAGGCCCTGACTAGTAAGTAGTAGTAATTACTACATTTCCCTCTCGTTTACTAGTTTGTCCTCTACATTAGCCAATCATATATTGTTCAGGAAATATGGTGGTATTTCTATTTGTCTTTTTAGAGTAGAGTCGAGAGAGAAAAGTGGTGGCTGTATCATGGGGCCTGCACTCTTTCTTTAAATTATGACTGAGATGTTGGTCATTTTCTCATCTGCTGAACTCACATTGTGCATAAAATACTCTTAATAAGAAAAATTGTTTTAAGAAAATATCCAGCAATAACATTAATAAAATGGCTGTAAAATTGTGATGGAATTTAGCTCAGTAAAACAAATACATCTTCATCTTAAACTTACATATAATATATCAATATCTTGTGAATTTTCGCATTGTGAAAGGCATGTATTTAAATAGTGCCAAATCCATATAAACATGCTCCCAGTGCTTTACAAAATTACAGGCTAAAAAAATGTCAAATGTTAAATTTGTGTGACATTACAATATTTTCTTTTTTATATCTTTTAGAAACTGAATCACCTATGCATGCTTGTCAGGATGGAGCTTGCTTAATACCATGACAGGATGCCTGCTTGACACAATGTCAAACCAGTGATTCATGATCTCAAGGAACCATGCTGTAGTGAGATTCTTGGTGCTTCTCCCTTCACATTCTACCATATAATGCACACTGGCACTAAATAAATGGCTAAGGACATTTGATTCTTTCATTTTCTCGAAGTGAGAATGTGTTAGGATGGCATGGATGAGTTATGGGTGAGTTGTTTAACTCATTGTCATATTGGAAGGTAGCCAGATCTTTTACTGCAGTGATACTTGCATGGCTAGATGGAAGCTTGAATTCTTTAACAACATCAGGGTCTATTGTGAGCACATGACCCCTGACGAGGGCAGCCTTCACATTGTTAATGAGATGTGGAAGTAAAGCCACTTCTTTGGATCTGAGGGGTGTTTAATCTTATTAATTGTTTACAGATGTCAGTATCTTGTAAATAAAGACATTTAAAGGAGTGAAATTCATTAACATTTTCTATTGTTTCACATTGTGATAAAGCATGTATAAGGGCGTGTTACACAAAAGCAGCTCTGGCTACTTCAGACTCATTTTGTAAGATTGGGTGACATTTAAATAGCGCCAAATCCATATAAACATGCTCCTGGTGCTTTACAAAATTACAGGCTAAAATGTCAAAAATGTAAAATGTGACCCGCTCTGTGAAAATGAGTCACAAGTCGCAAATTTGAAAAATTGAAAGAGTACATCATCAGTTTTAATTTGGTATATGTTAGAGGTGTGTGATGTATTGTATTATGGAGATATGCCATTTTTAACAATCAATAATTTGCATAATTAACAATTGAATTCTTAGGAAAACAAGCATTCGAAAAGAAAACAAATGACAGAAATGAAACCACCTACTCACAAAAATCATTGATTTTTTATATTTTATTTATTGAAATTGATGTCAGTTTCAATCAATAAAATATTAAAGCCACATAGAAATCTCAATTTTTCAAATTTGCTACTTGTGACTCATTTTCACAGAGTGGGTCACAATATATGACATTACAATTTGTTTTCCTTTTTTATTTCCCTTTTAGAAACTGAACACTTCTGTCACTGCTTGTCTTGCTTGATGCATCGTATTCTACATTTGGAGTGATGAAATCTCATCAAGAGTGAGGCAGCATATTTACCTTTTGTCTCACATCTCCTGCACCTTCGACCTAAAAAAAACACCTCCTGTCTAAGACCAACTCAGACTGGTTTGAAAGCAATTTCCATTTGTCTCTTTCCATTACTACTGATTAAAATTAGATTTTGTGTTGTTTCGAGAGGAAGTCGTGCAGTTGGTTCACATGCCCCTCCCCCTGATATAGCCATTATGTTTACCAACTGATTTAGTGTCTGTCTGAAACTTTCAAAAGAAATGGCCTGAACATTATAATAATTATCAGATAATTTGATGTATCTAATAATGCATGATCCCTGGTTCCTGATATTTTGTCTCCATTTTCTCTTTTTATTTTTTTATCTTCTACTTTAAACAAATTCCTTTTATGTGTCTTGAGAATCAGTGGTATTTGGTCACAATTATAATCTGATTGCAATTCAAAGTAAAGAACAAAATAAATGTAAAATGACTCTTTGGATTTTCAATACACACATTGTGAAGCTACAATTTAAAGATTTCAGCTTGAGGGGTTACAACTCAGTTGTGGGTGTGTTGTATTGATCTGCTGTTTCTATGGTGATTGTTACATCATCTCAATAGGATGGTGTAACAATATTTAACCATTGAAATATGCATTAAATGATCAGCATGACAATAGCCACCCTGTTGTCTATTATTAGGCTGAAAACGTATTGTACAATTTTCTAAAAAACAAAGTTTGAATTAACACAATGAACATCATCTGAACTAAATATGTATACAGCATTATTATTTTAAGATGAAGCTCTAACACAGATAAAGGATTGCAATTTTTGTTTTTCTCTCTGATGTTCGCGCTACAAAATCTTTATTATTATTATGATGTACATGGAGAATGGAGTTAGATATTTCAAAATTACTTGGTGTAAAGCCTGACGGTGGTTTTAATCTTCCCAGCTTCCATAGAAAAAATGTTGTTTGAGGATCGAGGTGCTGTAATTTTTAAGAACATAGAAACTTATTGTCAAAATATTATTAGGTGTACATTTGGATAATGCACTTCAGAAAGGATGATTGATAGGCCTACTTGTAGTAACTTTACACCAAGTAAGCTTTAAATAATTTGATAATTACCAGTGTTGCACACTCCCTTTAAAACTTCTACATACACATTATCCAATTGAATTTTTATTTTTACATTTTTACCCTGTTTGGAAATGTTTCAAAGAAAAAATAATAAATGAGTAGACTAGTTGAAAGAGTAAACCCATTGAGTATTCAATCAATATTGTGTATGGGGTGCCATGGTCAAGTAGTCTAGGCCATTGGACATAATGTTCTCATCGCCGAGACTTTTTTCTCATTTTTTTTCATTATCATTGTGTCAGTGTACCTCACAAGTTCTGAACAAAGCACCAGTGGAATCGAACCACCCACAACGGCACTATTGGATCAAAGTACAGATACTGCACATTACCAAGAGACCTGTGTCAACCTGAGGTGCTTTTTATTAGTAACGCAGTGGGTAACACATCAACCAAATTTGAAAAATATGAATATGTTCAAAATAACTTAAACCACATACAGCCAAACTGTGTTCTCCGATAAATGTCAGTGTCTCACATGACCTGTTGCTAGCATTGTGGCACTAGGAATACATTTCTGTGCTTAACTGCTTTACCACTGCCAACATATAGACTTCATAACAAAAAACATTTTATTTCACAAAGAAGAAAGAATTCTATTTAGGCCTACATTGTGTTAACACCAATGCCCACTTGCTCTCTGGGGAGGGGACAGGGTAATAAATTGTTAAATAGGCAAATCTTTGGTTGGGTGAATTTAAAAAAATTTAAATTCCTGAATTTCCTGTCAATTTTTTATATGCTGCAACGACTACTCAGTAAATTTTTACTGCCTTTTTTGTGCAATAACCACATACAAAATCTGTCACCATCTCTTCTATCAATCCACAAACTTTACCAGATAGTGAATAACATAAATTTAACATCTAATCCTTTTTACTACCTTAATTTCCTACCATTTTTGAATTCTATGTTTTTAATATTCAGTGCGGTTAACCAATAACCGATTAACCATATTGCCCTTTGGCTTTGTGAAGAATCAATCCAAATATCACATTTTCCTTTGAAGGATGATAGAAACAAGATTTGGAGCAATAAATGTATGCACACCAGTGAGATGGTGGCCATTTTGTCGTCTGCTAAAAGTAAAACACATGCTTGTGTTGGTGTTACTTCGGCTAGCATTAACGTTAAGTTTCGGACATTGTGCATAGTGGCGGTTGGGTTCAACATTCTTCATGTTCTTTCCTGCCCTTTTTATTAGCAATAAAAACGACGGCTCCTTAGACAAAAAATATTGTAGCAAAATGTTTACGGAAGATTTAAATTCAGTACGTGCAGCTGTCATGACTGTGCACAAATGTATTTTTACTAGGCTATTTAGGCTACAAGATAATATCCTCATGTTCACAAACAGGTATGCCGTGGCGTTGGTTGCCATTAAGTTATTTACACCGAGTCAGTTAACGTTAACTTCCCACTCCAGGCTTTCCTTCTTCTGGAATATCTCGGAAATTTTTACAATTTAAAACCTTTCTCTGACTTGTTTTGACATGTCCAAGCACAGCAGCAATGACATTTTACCCTAACGTTAGATTAGAGAAAAATTAGTACTAGTACTACTACAGTAGTACTACTAGTATAGTAGCACAGCCTACGACACGTCACACATGCACTCAACACTGGTGATTAGAACTAAAGTTGGTTTAGCTAGTAGTACTAGTACTATTATAGTAGGCCTACTACTAGTAGTACTACTAATAGTACTAGTAGTAAGTAAGACTAATTGCGGTGACACCATGTGGAATCTCAATTGAGTAGTAATTAGTTAGTACAATAGTAAGTTAGTCATGTAATAATAGTAGTACCATGGCATGGAGGTAGTACTATTAGTAACGTTGTCGTTAGTCCGAATGCTACTTCCGTTCACAAACAGTCTCCTATTTTTAGAATAATTATGTAATTTGTCGCTGTGTTCACAGCGACAAATTACATAATTATTCTAAAAATAGGAGACTGTGTTTGTGAACGGAAGAAGCATTCGGACTAACGCTATAACAAGCACGTACCTTACGTTCCTGCTGTCGCGGGAAAAACTTTTTGAGGAGTCAAAATGGCGCCCATAGACCACGTGACCAGAAAAACCGGTACTCGCCATGTCGCAACTCTCTCTATATACGGCTCTGCTCCGCTCGATCCAGGCCAGTAATTGCACCGATCGCGCAAGATGGAACTGATCACACCGTGCGGGCAAAATCGAACTGCAGAGAAGACCAAAACAAGGCAAGAATTGGTCAAAAACACAGTGTAAGTTTCAATATCTTTTATTATCAAAGGCATACACGTAATAACAATACAGTATAGATACATAATATTTAAGGTATTACAGTGCAGTGTGTATATTTTTTCGTGAAACATGCAATTTACGTTTCTATCGAAAGTGTACTTTGCACTGTAGATAGGGTCCAATCGGGGCTATCTGCATCCTAGTCTTATCTATCTATCTATATATCTAGCGGCCGCAGCCGAGATACAATTCGCCATGCCACCCCAGTGTTCTCTGTCCGTCATAGCGACCGGCAGGTCCTCGTTTCGATGTTGTGTGTCCCTGTAGTTGAGTGGTCTTCGTCCTGTTTGGCCATGCCCATGCCCATGGAAGTCTCCATCATATGACATCAGATATGATCTGGTTTTATACTCTACGTTGAGTGACAATGGCAGAGATAGACGGGATATCTCCGTAGATCTGTTCTTTGGTCTTGCGATCACGCCATGAGATGTTCTGCACACTCATAAGAAGCCTGGTGTATGTACCATCAAGGCGGTCTTGAATAACATAACGATAGGATCATCCTAGTTATGTCACTATGTACAATGAAAAGGTGACACATTGAAAAGATGCTTAAAAAATAACACGCATCTGAACTTCTGAAGTAATGAAATTTTGTCCCGTCAAAAACATGGCATTTTTGGGTGTAATTTTGTAAATAATGGCTCGTCATGCAAGACCAGATAATTAAAATGCAGTTAAAACAATTGATTAGTTTTCACTTTTCACCCTCTTATTTTTTAAAATAAATCTATCACAGAGTCTATGGGATGTAAGAAAATAGTTGGGCCCATCCGCGCCAGACATGATATTTCTACACTAGCGTGTACATACAGAGAATATGACCAAAATGGCCGCACACATAAACGTGGTATTGTGTCCGACACATGTATTTTCCATCGAAATAAAATCCAAGTTATCAACACCAATCCGTTCACTTTAGATTCTTTCATTGCCCTTGTGGCGAAAATGCGGTGGGGTGGGGTCGGGTCGACTCCCTCACAGTTCGTCGTCGATAGCGCTGCCACCAGGCGGAAAATTTAAAGGCCTAAACCACCGGAGTTCCGCCTCACCGGTTTAGTATCTCTAGTTGGTAGACTAGGGTCCGCTGTCAAAATATATGACCGGGTGAAAGGAGATCCTTCACTAAGAATAAATCAATCGAAAGAGGAATGACTTAGAATAGACACAGTCGGTTTCAATTCAGCAAAAAGAGAACAATTGTTTTATTTACAAATAAACCACTTCTTCCTCAAAGAACTGCACATGTATTTACATTCTTAAATCTATAATAAATATCTCAATTAATGCTGCCAGAGAAATAATTTACACTCCTACTAATATAATCCAGTCTCGTATAAACCTTAATTAATGCCAGGCCATTCGCCTGCAAATCCACTATAAAAATAATAAACAAGTGATACTGCGCTTTCGTAAGCTAACAACAATATCCACTGCTCAAAAATCCACAAGTGATAGTAGGCTCCTGTCGTCCTACAATATCCACTTCTAACGTTATGACGAGAATATATTCCAAGATCTCTCTATCCTGAATTGACTTGTGTGAAACTACTTGGATCCTCTGCTCCAATGTACAGCAATATCCTTATCCTTATGGCTCCACAGAGTTCAGCTCTTCGAACTCAAGTTAGTGGCTCCCCAAGATTGCTCCTCAAGAAAGTTTAAAAGCCTTGTCACACGGAGCAATTTTTGGGCAACAAAATTGCTAGCAATTTTCGCCGGGCAACTTCGGGGCAACTTTTGTTGACGCAATTTCCATGTCACCCGCGGCAATTTCAACGCAACACGCGCGCAATCAAAATTGCACGTATTCTGGCAATCAAACCAGGTACCGATAGCAATTATTCAAGGAGCCATTGCATATATTATACCGTCTTTACTATGTTATTATGGGCTGCCTTGCCTCGTCCGTCTCGTCCCATTTTTTGTCCGAAATGTCCTTGAATAAAAGAAAAAAGGCTGCTGCGGCATTGCTTTGGATTTGTGAAGACGAAACCCAGCACATAAAGAAAAGATTGTGGTCTAGAAATTGGCTTCTGAGAAGAAAAGATCAGGGGTGTTTTTCTAATTTACTGAATGAGCTATCTGAAGAGGACACACAAAGCTACACGTAGGTAACTAGACAATGATTAAAAACATGCTAAATTATTGATATTTATATTTGCCTCCGTGAAAAAGTTGAGTGTTAAAGGAACAGGGGAGGGGCACTGGATTTTTAGATCGGCCACTGGATATAGGGCAACACTGAAACTTTATGCCAATATCCAATAAGTATCGTTCATCCTAAAACGAACACCAACTGCTGAGAGCGTACAATTTATTGCTATATGTTTGTATAATTGTATTTGTGTGTGACAATATTTAAAATTCCCAAAATATGTTGGTTTTATAATGCGAAATACAGTATTTGAGTAAGGTACGGTCTATCGTGGGGGAGGCGTCTTTATACCATTCCTTTGCCGCTCCAAATCGACACATCAAATCCCAATATCCTTGCCTCTTCTCAAATTTGGAGAGGCGTTTTTCATCTTCGTGCTTACCTCTATTTGTAAGTTGCATCCTGTAGTCCTTTATGAATTATGTTGGTTTTTTTCTTTTTTCTTTTTCTTTTTTAGATCATGGATTCGTATGGACCGTCAAAGTTTCGAAGAACTCATTAACCTCGTTACTCCCCGCATAATAAAGCAAAATACTTTGATGCTTGAGTCCATCAGCCTTGCCGTTACACTTTGGTATCTTGCCACTGGTGAAACTTTCCAATCATTATCATTCAGTTTAGGATTAGTCAGCAGAGTATCTCCCAAATAATAATCGAGGGGTGCACGGCCCTGTACGATATTCTTGGGAACGAATATATTAACATCCCTAAGTCACCCAATGAATGGAAGATCATTTCAAAACAATTTGGAGACCTCTGAATTTCCCAATGTGTCTTGGAGCCATTGATGGCAAACATATTGTTATCCAACCCCCTCCTAGTGCCGGCTCCTACTACTATAACAACAAAGCAGGGGTTTCAATAAGATTCAAAGTAACCGGCAGTTTTCTTGAAGTAGGCGGCAGTGAAATAAAGCTCTGGCTCTTTTAGATGCTCTCTGGTGGTCTCTGATGCATTCCTGGTACCTGTTTTCCAGGTAGAAGTTAATTAATTTGATCAGAGTTTTCACCCTTTTTAAAGATATGAAAAACCTAATTTGGTTATGAATTATTTTTGTTGTAAGTTAATATATGTAACAGGTACGAGCGCGGTTAGCTAACTCGACACCAGGACATAATTAATTTTATACAAGGTGACGCTTTGACTTGTATTAAAATGGATAATTTGTTTATTCTTTTCCCGCTACTATTGAAGGGATACGATTAACGCTGTATATAATACAAGTGGGATAGATGTTTTTGGTAAACTACCCCAAATAAAATAATAGTACAATGAAAAATTAAATACAATGAAAATATAACAATGAAAATACAACAATGAAAATACAACAATGAAAATATATATGAAAAATAAAATAAATGAAATGGCCTATCTGGTGTCGAAACTCATATGACGGAACGGGAATTGGTGATGGTGGCTGGAAGATCTAACGTTGGATTGCAGGAAACAGTTCTTGCGGGGAAGGAGGGGCTTGTAGGACTTTAGTTGCAGAGGAGGGTTAAAGATGGAGACACTTGAAGCAAAAACAGCTCCTTATCCTTGATCAGGGGATAGGAGACTGTTTTCGTAAATTATCAATTGATGAACGATGATCTGTCCTGCTGGCTCTTTGTAGATTTGCTCGGCCTAGAGCAGGACAGGGATAAATATATATGTGTAAGTGATGATGTAGGTCGGGCGCAATCCAAATGAAGTTGTCCGACAGAGGTAAAATGAAAACGGTGAAGAAAATACACTCTCCTCTGTCGGTGTCCAGTGGCCAAGTCATATAAAATATTAACTTAATAAAATAAGAACTAGAAATTATACAATAAAAAATATACTACAGCTTAGGCCTAATCTTGAAACAAACAAGTCAATAAAAGTAACCTTGCTTGTGAAATGTGTGGTCCTATAGTCACTCCACACTAGTCAGTAAAGTGGTTACAAGGACATTTCAGCAAGACCAGTGCCCAAGGCAGAATGACCAGTCATGAGTTATAATCAAATTAGTGTTGCAAAGCACAACACCAAAACAAGTCATGAAACTATTAAAACATGAAAATGGCTTTTACTTTTAAGCCATTATTATTCATAATGAATTGGCTTAACTAGACAGTGAATTAAAGAATCAAAGTGAATATCAAAAGATTATAAAGAAAACAATAATGTAAAATCAAAGAAATGTCAATCATAGCACTAACTAAATATCATCTTGAATAAATGCAGAAATCAATTAAATCAATTACTAAATCAAAGAAACTTATAATGCAAGAACCAGTCCTTGCCTTTTATAATACTCAAAAGGAATCAAAAAGTCAGATTTGGAATAAAGCTATTTCTAAATCTTGGAACATTGAAACAAATAAATCACTCAACCTAGCAAGGCCAGTTGAGGGTGGAAGATGGACCAAATTGCCCAAGGGGATATTTAACTGTACTTAAATAACATATGGTTCTGGACAAACAGGCCCGCCGGAAGGTATTTAAAAGTGGGGGGGGGGGGGGGGGCACCAACAATTTCCAACCTTGGGTGTTTGGGTAATCAGTTGTTTTGGTAGGGGGGGGGGGGGGGTCTTTAAAAATGAAATTTTTGGTGTGCCCATTTTCCCTCTATTTTTTTTTCACCTACTGCATCCCCTTTGTTCCATTAATTTCCCCCCCCCTTTTTTCCCCTCCCAACATAATTTTTTTTTTAAATAAATTAATTAAAAAAAAAAAAATTAAACAAATAAAATAAAAAAGTGGGGGGGCCCGGGCCCCCCCCGGCCCCCCGGCTCCGGCGCCCCTGACAAAGCAAGGACAAGTGGCTGTGTATGCAATAACCCAAAAACTGATGTACAATGCTTTGACTCCAAAGTGATTATATGTGACCAGAGAAACACAGTAATGCATGGTGATAAAATAATAAAATATACATGTACACTGAAAACATGTGAAAGGGTTTCAGGACATAATGTAAAACTTAAAGATGAATGTACCCATTCTCATGGTATTGGGTAATACAGACATTAAATTAAATCTATTGAAGGAAAATCTAGTTTCAGCGCAGAAGATAAGACAAAATGCAATCTGCATTTTGCAAGTAATCAAAAGTAAAAAGAGCATGGAAAAAGCAAGTCACAATTATTAAATCAAACAGAGCTTTAAATAAAAAATATTGTTGTTGAACTTAATTAATATTAAATCCTAAAAACTAGCATCACACCACAGAAAACATACAGCAATTGTTTAAAGTCAATAAAAAAAACGACATCCGGTCTAAACTTTAGATAAAGAATAGAATCTTAAGCCTAGGAATACAAGTATGAAATAAAGTAAAATCAAACTCACCTAGAGCAGGACAGGGATAAATATATATGTAAGTGGTGATGATGTAGGTCGGGCGCAATCCAAATGAAGTTGTCCGACAGAGGTAAAATGAAAACGGTGAAGAAAATACACTCTCCTCTGTCGGTGTCCAGTGGCCAAGTGCCAGAAAACTTGCTTTGGTCACTGACCTCTGGCCAGCTCTTCCTCAATGCCCTATGATTGGTTGCAAGGCCTGCTACCAATCACCCACTTACCACTCACCAGTCCAGCACCCACTCCTAGACTCGCCCTAGTCCTAGCCGGACATAGGTAAACTAGGAAAAAAATGGGGGCCTGCAATTTCATCCCATTACATATAAAATGTAACATAAACATGTAGTGATGTCAGTAATAGTATAAGACCATAGGGTAAATGATGGTGCAGCATTTCAAAATAGAGTGTGCGCACATGGTCAGGTTCTAGTCTATGGTTCAAGCTTTAGGGTTTTATTGATGCTCTCTGTGTTACTCCCTGCACATCATTTTTCAGGGGCTGGGAAGGACATCCATAATTATTTGAAAATGTTACACAACTATGTGGGATTTTGAAAAAGAATTAGTCAATTCATGTTTTACTTTTTACATGAATGCTCAGGCTTTTATTTTTCAGTTTTTCTTATTGATAATTATTATGTTAAAGGTATGTTGTGCATAAATCATTTGGTACAAAGTAAAATTAATCTATCAATCATTTGTACAGGTGGAGCTGGAGATCCTGTCATTTAAGGTTTAAACTACAATAGAGTATCATCAGTTGAACTGGCTGCAGCACATGTAGTAGGCCTACTTGTCGTAATTTCGG
>CM055818.1:58327211-58349549 GCA_029582265.1 Zoroaster sp. YZ-2022
AAAGCCAAAAAGGGCAACCAAACAATAACGCTCTGCCCTACTGGTACCCATTTACCCCTGGATGGACAGAAGCAATTATGAGTAAAGTGTCTTGCTCAAGGACACAAGCGCCATGGTCGTGGCTGGGATTCGAACCCCACATTCTGACGACTCAGCCATCAGAACACAAATCCGATGCGCTAAGCGGCTCGACCATGGCACTCCGCACATGTAATTAATCCCCCATTTTGAAACTGTTTCCCCATCACCTTGACAACATTGCAGCATCAAAGAGAACTGCATTTACGCGGGTCTTTATGAGACGATTGTCATGATTGTCAAGTTCCCCCAGAAGACGCTTTCTAAATCCTCACTATAAAGTGGGTTACCACATCACAGGCACCACGACCTTATGGGAACTTTAAACCTTATTCCTGATTTTCTTCAAGCGATACTTTAAGCATGAACCAAGATGGCTGCAGAATGACAGAGATCAAGAACCAAATAACCCAATAACAATCAGCATGAACCAAGATGGCTGCAGAATGACAAAAATCGCATGACACCAATAACCTGATAGCAATTTATAAGCATGAACCAGGACGGCTGCAGAATGACAGAGATCAGGAACCAAATAACCCAATAACAAAATCAGCATGAACCAAGATGGCTTGCAGAATGACAAAATCATAGAACCAAATAACCCGATACGCAATTTATAAGCATGAACCAAGACGGACTGCAGAATGACAGAGATCAGGAGACCAAATTCTTATTTATTCAGTTCATTAATTCAATTCATTAAAATCCAGACTAATTAGTAACAGTATCTTGTTTCCCAACCACAAGGTTTCCCACAACCACAAAGGTTTTCCATCCAGCCATCTCGAAACCCATTCTTACAATTCATGAGCCGAAACACCACTGAGTGAAAGCTGCTCAAATGGAACTACATAGCACATGTACGTGTAGTCCACGATTACCACTTTCCACAATGGATCCGGCAGTACTGCAGTTGTGGTTTCAACTTTTAAACAGGAGAGGAAGTTATTTTTGTAATTTCATGCATAGCTGACCTAGCATTTCAAGACCAGTGTGTGAGCAATAAACACAAGAGAAGTCAGTGCATGTTTCCAATTCAAACAACAACAACTGAGGTCACTATGGGTCATGGGTCTTCTTCCATCACTGAAGCAGGGCACAGATCAAAGGGCACAGATCAAAAGGGCCATTCCAGGTAAATTTGATTTTCTAAAAAAAAAAACTAAAAAAAACATCTGGCCCCTACAATAATCACATGGATCCGCCCGACATGTAATACTTTCTCCCCTTCCATACATGTACATGTATCTAAATTGGAACTTTGAAGGAGGCTATCAGTACAAAACAAACTGAAAACTTGTCTTCCCTTAACCAGTTCCGGTCAGGAATATTTATTTTTCCGGTCCCCGACGTCTTGAGTTTATTTTTCAGTAAAGAAAAATCTGAAAAAATTTCACCAGCCATTAATAATTATTTTGCATCCAATGAAACTAAGTTCGGACACCCAAATAAACACCTTTACTCACATGATGACATTTTGAGAATTAAATGGCTAGTTTTTTAATTACGGATTTGTGTTTGTTCAGCACAATTAGACCGTTGGCAATCCCGATTATGGGACTCCGAGAAGCGATTGCGCGATATACAAGTCAGCCGCCACGACTGCGCGCCACGTGGTGTGTGTTGACAAGTCTCCACGGTGACACACACAAAATGATCGGAATGCGTGTTTAGGCGCTCTCCGATAAGTCCAGCTGTCCAAAAAAAAATTAGTGATATACGCGGCCTCCGAAGCCCGAACTGGTTAAAGGGACAGTAGCTTCGTCATGATCAACAGGGCATGGAATCAAGAGTGCTAGTTTTAGATTTGCTCAGTGACTGAAAATAATACCAGGAATTGTGATTGGAGCAGGCGATTTGAAAAAATCCACATAGAATTTTGCTTAGGGGGGTATTGGGGCCACTGTTGTGAACACGCTGGGGTGAAATCTATAGTTCTGAGCATTTGCTTTGCTTTCCTTTATTGCTTAAATCTTTTTAAATCCAGGAGGGATCACAACATTCGCGATTTGTAAAAAGAAATCCAAAAATCCGGAGAAAAAATTCGAGACAAATCACACCCCTGTAACATCCTGTGGAGTGTTGCTTTGCGAGCAGGTCTAACTGCACGGATTCAAGCATTCTGGTGTTAGCCAAACATAATGTGGGTTCGAATCCTGGCCGTGACACTTGTTAATCCTGTGAGCAAGACCTTAATCATAATTGCTTCTCTCCACCGCAGGGGTTAAATGGGTACCCTGTGAAGGCAAAGTTGGTTTTGCTCTATATAAGCTATAGAAATGGCAGGCAATTGAGCTGTATACTCCCAGGGAGATGAGATTGTTTTCAGGAATGCATTTATGAGCCTTATGAGCAGGGATTAATAATATAATGTGCCTTGAGCACCACTTAGTTGGTGGATACGTGCGCTATATAAATCCACACATTATTATTATTATTATTATTATCCTACATGATAAGGTTATATTACTGTTGCTGCTGCATATAAGCTAGTAATTTTTAGTCACTGTGTTCATCTTAAACTTGGGACACCGATTCCATGCCCTGTTAACCAGTTCGTGTCGGGAATAAAAAAGTTTTTCTGGGCCCCTGTGCGGGTTTCTTTTCCCCACACAAACACGTTAATGGAAGCGTCCACAGCGCGTGGCCACGTCTACCGAGCATGTCACTGTACACTCAGCTCGTTGCCACGTCAACCGAGCATGCATACAAACATTCCGGAGTTTCCTCTGGCGTGTATAGACGCTCTCCGATCCGTGGTGCATAAAAAAATTGCATGTATACACGGCCTCCGACGCAAACTGGTTAATAATCTGCTCTGATCGTGATGATACTGTCCCTTTAAGGTATGGGGTCCAAGGCTTTCCCGAAAACATTTTAAACATTTAATTTGTACCTGTAAGATCGATGAACCTGTTTTGTAAGGATCGAATGGAATATTCATCATCATCACATGGTGAATTCAATCAAAATTACAACCTTTATCTCACAACGGTGGTTGACGATGACACAGATCGATGTAGACGACCTGTGAAGAAGGCAATGTAATCAAATAACATTTAACCTACTTTTATAATCTGAACCCGCTCCCCGAATGACCACTTTCCAGTAAATAGGTCAACATTAATATCAAGCCTTGGACAAAAAAATGCTGGATATGACAGTAGACAGCGGAGGAGACCCGCGTTCGATATCGACTAAGTATTTTTCATCACAGCTGAAAATCAATGCGTATGAGTTGATCTACATGTATTATTAAAAAAGCTTGAGGGATGGTAAATCTTTTGGCCTTTGTTAGTGATCCTGTACATCTTTGTCTGATTCCCAGTTAATGCCAAGTATGATTCCTAGTAGACGCCAGTGTGATAGCAGTTGATTTGGAATCAAGGAACCAGATTAGTTTTCCTCCCAGGCTCGGTTTGGACACATGGATTTGTATGACGTCAACAATTGGTTGCAGTGTTGCACCGTAAAGGGACAAGATTCCTGGGCATGGAATCAGAGTGCTAGTTTTAGATTAACTCAGTGACTGAAAATAATACCCCACATGATAAGGTCATATTACTGTTGCTGCTGCATAAATGACCAGTAATTTTCAGTCACTGTGTTCATCTTAAACTCGGACACCAATTCCATGCCCTGTTGAAAGTCTGCTCTGATCGTGACGATGTCCTTTTAACCCTAGGCTTACACATAACCTGAATCCTCCAAAATCCTTCAGTAGTAAAGCAAGCACATGACATGTATGCTCACATGGGTTTCTAATCTGTGATACATGTACATGGCCAGGGACCCACCCTGCATGCATTGAACAATAATAAACAGTGTCCACTGACCCAAGCACTGACCTTGCAATCACTACAACAAACATGGATGTACATGTACATGTACCATGGAAAAGGCAAGTATGCCTAATAACCTCAATCCTTCAAAATCCTTCGCTTTAGCAAAGAGCATGTGGCATGTACATTGTAACCTCAATCCTTCAAAATCCTTCGCTTTAGCAAAGAGCATGTGGCATGTACATTGTAACCTCAATCCTTCAAAATCCTTCACTTCAGTATTTGAAGAGCATGTAGCATAATAATAATAATAATGTATGGACTTATATAGCGCACGTATCCACCAACTAAGTGGTGCTCAAGGCGCATTATATTATTACCCCTGCTCATAAGGCTCATAAATCATTCCTGAAACCATCTCAGCTCCCTGGGGCGTATACAGCTCAATTGCTGCCATTACAGCGCATATAGGGCTAATCAACCAACTCTGCCCTCACAGGTACCCATTTAACCCACGGGTGGAGAAGCAATTATGGTTAAGTGTCTTGCTCAGGACACAAGTGTCACGGCAGGATTCGAACCCACATTCTGCTGCTAACACCAGAACTTGAGTCCAGTAAGCTAGACCGCTTTCACCCGCGACACTCACATGTAACCTCATGTAACCGCGTAACCTCAATCCTTCAAAATCCTTCACTTTAGCAAAGAGCATGCATGTTACCTCAATCCCAAAATCCTTCACTTTAGCAAAGAGGATTTTGAGGATTGGGAAGATTAAGGATAATAAAGGAGTATTTTAGCACATGTACATGTATTGATGAAATAGTCCAGTCAAGTATGTATGTTTGTATGACAGGAAAGAACGGAGTCTGTGGATGCAGCCATAAAACCAACCTGTGAAAGTTTCAGATTATTGTGTCCTCGGTGAGAAATTAGTGTTAATTCATTCAGATCTTTCATAATATTCAATCCTACCTGGAATTTACGTCTCTGAAGGGATCAATTTAATTTATTGAAGTGGTGTAACATTATAGCGCCTCAGACCAAAACATCTCAAGGGATGTTTGATACCATCAACTAAACACCAAGTGAGTTTCATGTAAATGTAAATCAGTGATGATTATGTTTCCTGATGAAACCGATAGCTAGTGTGGTTTTTGGTAAAAATGTCTGTAAATTTTTGCATGGATGCTTTACACAGGTAAGCATCCAACTAACATTGGGTAAGTTTTCCAGCTTCTTTCAGTTGTATATTTCAAAATGATTGAACCCAAAGGCGCTAATGTTTCAAGGGAAATTTGACACCATCATCAACTTAACCAGTTCACGTCGGGAATATTTTTTTTTTTTTTCCGGTCCACCGTGCGGGTTTATTTTCAGTGAAAAATCTGAAAAAATTTCTAGCCATTAATAAATTTTTTTTGTCAATGAAACTAAACACCCAAATAAACACCTTTACTCATTGACATTTCGAGAATTAAATGGCTAGTTTTTTAATTACGGTTGTGTTTGTTGGCAAGCTCCGATGCAACGGCCTATTAGCGACCAGCGCCCGGTCGAACAGACGGCATACCGGGAGAGAGAGGAAAGGCAATGAGTGAGCGCCTTACAAGCAGCAACTCATAACAGCTCTCCAGTTTTTGTGCTAAGTAAGTGTTTTGTAGCTACAAGTTTGTCTTCATTTTTATACTAGTGGATTTCTTATTACACCTGGAATCTACTGGACGTTTATGTGAGTATTTGTACATTTGTTTTCTTATAATAAGTGAAAAACTGTTGTTTTTTGTATGTCTGTGCAGTAAAAATTTACTGTTGAGTGTATACACATTTGGATCTTCATTTTATTTGTGCAGTCAACTCTGATTTAGATTATAGCCTGTAGCTAGAGATTATAACCTGTAGCTTGACCACAAGCCTTTTGTTTGGATCAACAACTTTGTGATCAGACAATGGAGGTCTACATCCTGTTTATTCTACTCCTGCTATCCAGACCATGGTGTCTCAATGACTCATCAGTAGATGGCTACAAGATGCAATCTACAGATTGTTCAATTAAAATCCGCCATCTTAAATTCTTGAGACGTCCTATATCATACTATGATAATTCATCTGCCACCTTTCACCTGGAACTCTTAATTTCTGGTGACATAAACCCAAACCCTGGACCTGGACACAAACACTGATCCAACAAACCCACAAGCGCCACTCAGCTCCATAAAATTTCCTACGGCGTAATGAACTACTCAATCTTGTAATGCTCCATGTACTGATGTAGCTTTATCTTATTTAGGATTGAGTCAATTGAACTGTCTTGGAATACTTGCTAATCAACCCCAAACATACCGCACACATAGAGGTAAAAAGCTGGTAGACTTACAACTAGCACTCCAGCCTTACCAACCCCAGCAGTGAACTCAACATCAACAAGCGACATTGGCATAACTTCAACTCCAAATGTTCACGATGAGTCTAAACTTCAGCTCTGTGTCTTGAATACTCAATCCATATGTAACAAATCGGATGAATTTGTTGACTTTGTACTTAAAACAATTTGGATCTTGTTGCCATAACCGAGACATGGTTTAAACCTAATGATGACTTGCCACCCATTGATGTACTCTCTGCTGGCTACTCTCCATCCTTATCCCAGACCAATAAAGACCGGTGGAGGGGTTGCACTACTCTTTAGGTCAGTTTATCTGTCAGTATGAAAGTGTTAGCATTGACTACCTAACATTTGAATCTCTGCATGCTGAGGTAGCGTGCAACACTAGATCTGTTAGCCTTGTTAATATTTATCGACCAGAAAGGGATGTTGATGGTAAACATGTAAACTTCTCCAGTTTTCTGCAGGAATTTGAAAAATTAATTGTGATTATCTCTTACACCCATCAGACATTATTTTAACCGTGATTTTAACATTCATATGGACATTATTTCAAACAATTATGCAAATCAGTTTAAAGATCTGCTCTCTGCTCATGGACTATACAGCACATCACAGCACCCACTCATCGGTATGGTCACTGTCTTGACCTCATGATAGCGTGAAAATACTTCACCTCTTATCTCGAATATAACTATTCATCCTGGCTTATCTGATCATTATGCAATCATGGTAAATTTGAACCTTAAAACCTCCTTACCTACCATTTCTGTAACTACTCGCCACTGGAAAAAAAAATTAAAGATTTATGTCATGATATTGAATCTCAACTGGAAAATGTAAACCTTGAAGATGGTGAGCTGGATTCTTGTGTCAGTCTATTTGAATCTACTGTCCGTAACATCTTGGATGATCATGCTCAAAAAAAACTCGAACTGTTAAACTACAATCTGAATCCCCTGGTTCAATGATGATATCCGTGCTGCAAGGAAAATCCGCGCCAACTTGGCGAATGGCGTGACAATGGGAAACTTGGGTACATCGGCAAAGAATACTGTAACCAACGTGATATTGTGAAGAACATGATTAACCAGGCAAAATAACTCACTACTCATCTCTTGTGGAAGATAGCTCTGGTGATCAGAAAAACTCTTTAACATTGTTGAAAAGCTGCTTCATAAACCCAAAGCTCCAGTGCTTCCATCTACACACTCGATCAGGACCTCGAAAATGCTTTTCAGACTTTTGTTCACAAAATTGAGAATATCCGTCGTTCTTTCCCTCAGTTCTGTCATTCTATCACAAACACCATCACGCAAGGATCCACAATGTAGACTGTCCATGTTTGAGCCTACTAGTGTTGCTGGAGATCAAGAAACTCATCATGAAACGCCATCAAAATCATGAACTTGATCCAGTGCCAAGCTAATAAAAACAAAATATTGATGTGTTTGCTAAGTATATCACAATTATTGTAAACAGATCTCTTTCTTCCGGTTGTTTCCCTAATAGCCAGAAGGTTGCTCATGTTAAACCACTCCTAAAAGAAACCCAATTTGGACAAGGAAGTTTTCAAAATTACCGACCAGTAGCAAATTTAAAGTACCTTGGAAAAACAATCGAAGCCAGGTTGTTTCATCACGGATCTCTGACCGTATTCGTGCTAATAACCTGTCGGACACATTCAGTCAGTCAGCCTACAAACCATTTCATGGAAACTGCTCTTCTTCGGCGTCAACAATGACATTTATCTGCCATGGATGAGGGAAAATCACTGCATTAGTTTTGTTAGACTTAAGCGCGCTTTTGACACTGTCGATCATAAAATCCTTCTCTCCCGCCTTCAATATCATCTTGGATACATGACACAGCCCTGGATTGGTAAGTCCTACCTTTTAAATAGGCCTCAGCATGTTTGTATTAGTAGCTTATCTCGAGCCTGTTACTCTTGACTATTCTGTACCCCAGGCTCTGTGCCCACAGTGGTTTACTGTTTATACCTCTCAGTTCGTGATATCATTTTGAAGCTATAATTTAAATTACCATGTTTACGCTGATGACCATGACTTTACATTACTTTTAAATCTTCTCAAGAACCTGCTGATTCCTGCATTAAAATACTGGAGAAATGTATTCAAGAGATTCGGTTGGATGAGACAAAACTTCCTGAAATTGAGCGATGAAAAAAGAATTTGTTCTATTTGGATCACGTCAGCAATTGTCTAAAGTTTCTCTTCCATTTATTACAATTGGTGACTACTTGAATAACTCCCCTCATTACATGCCACGTAATTTGGGTGTTATATTTGACTCGACAATGACTTTAAAACCACATATCTCCAACATTGTTTGCATATCATCATTTCATATCAGAAATACTCGGCGAATTAGGAAATACTTGAATAAAAGTGCTGCTGAACAAATTATACATCGTTTGTCACATCACGGCTTGATAGCGAGAATACTCTCCTTTACGGTCTTCGCGAATCAAATATCTCGTCTTCAGCACATACAAAAAACAGCTCGTGTTGTGACTTTGTCCAGAAAAGTCATGCCATATCCGTAATCTTGAAAGAACTGCACTGGCTTCCTGTTTCACAGAGAATTGTTTTAAACTTATGCTAATTGTTCACAAATCTTTTAATAACATTGCTCAATTTATATTTCTGAACTACTTAAAGTCTACACTCCATCCGCAATTTGCTCCAGCAACATGTCACTCCTCAAGGAACCAACTTCAAAGCGGAACTGGGGTGATAGGTGTTTTTTCGCAGCTCCGAGACTCTGGAATCATCTTCAACTAAACTC
This sequence comes from Zoroaster sp. YZ-2022, assembly GCA_029582265.1. Lineage (NCBI taxonomy): Eukaryota > Metazoa > Echinodermata > Asteroidea > Forcipulatida > Zoroasteridae > Zoroaster > Zoroaster sp. YZ-2022. Next base: position 58,336,269 of record CM055818.1, read on the forward strand.
AAATCTTGTCATAGTATAACCAGATTCAAGTCGATGCTTAAAACTCATCTTATGTCACAACTCTTCAAAGATGATGTATATTTGTAATTGCATTGAGGTACATGTATCTCGGTACATAATTTGTTTTCCTAACTGCTATCATTGTATATTGTTGTATTAATGTTTTCTTTGTGTTCCAGCATGGCTTCAACTTGAAATGGATAATAATAACGCTAAAATCTTTATTATTATTATTATTATTACTGTCGTCAAAGGAACAGGTCTTGGATAAAGGGATTACGCAAAATCAACAAAAAGTGAACTTCGTTCATTCTTTGCAGTGCCTTTGTCGGGCCCACTGAACCGACCGCCATGGACTCGAAAACGATTGCGTGTATACAAGTATAGGCGCCATGGGCGCCACGTGTGGCATGTTGACAAGTCTCCCGGTAACACACAAAATTGAATGCGTGTTTAGACACTCGATCCGGGTTAAAAAAAAATGCGTGTATATACGGCCTCGTCGAACTGGTTAACACCAAAGTACTTTTCAGGTAAATCTGTGATCATTTATGTTTATGAGATTATCAATAGTGTATTGTGTTGGCATTACATAAATCCTAACCACCCCAAATCCTGCAAAATCCTCCAAGGGGAGGAAAAAAATTCAGCACTTTCAGAAACTGGTACTTTCACCTCTTCAACCTGGCAAGAAGTACAGGCCATAAGTGCTGACTGCTGAATATGAAAGATCAACAAAACTGCACGATGCATTTTGAAGATAAGGGCATGTTTCCAAAAGTGCACTGATGGATTTTGGAGGATTCAGGAAGGTTCCTAGCTATAATACCTAAGGTGTTAGGGTTAAAGTTCATTTTCATGCCCCAAGTCCCATTTTCTTTAGGGTTACTATACCTATACCTGTTCAACCACAACAGACATCCACACCAAAATCATTATCAGGCGCATTCTCCGCTAAAGTGTTCAAAAATGTCTTTTTCGTGTCGCTGGTAGTTTTTCGAGGTCTTCAAATTCGTTTTCCATTAAAAAATGTTTTTAAAGATATAACGTATATTTAGAATTGATGAGTCTGAAATAATGCGGATTCAAAGGTAGTACAATGTATAAAAAGTACGAAGCAATACAGCAGGTGAAGCTTTCCTCCCTCTTTTCCCCATGTCGCCAGCTATGGTGTGTATGTTGTAATGTGTCCCTGCTTGGTAAATATACATGAATTATGCATATCAGTTATTCTTCATAAGCATGGATTATGTACTGAATATAAAATATAAAAAATTACAATATCCAGTTTATAAATTTTCCGTGGACCTCTTTGAGAGCATGTCGCCAGTATTGTAACCAGATACGTTACCAACTTTCTAATCGATGCAAATCTGTGAAAATAGTGAGGTAGATGAATGTTCCCATACGTGATACAACTAGTGGACTTCAGGGTTTAATAATGTATGTGGTACAGAAAAGATTTTTTTTTTAATCCAGGTGTGTTAAAGAAAAAACTGAATACGTTACGTTTGCGCCACACCAGATACGTTACCTAAATTTGTCTTCCCTTATGAAAAACACCGTGATAAATGAAGTCAACTACCATACCAGACTACAGTACATTAGGGCGGACTGATATTGTATGGGTATTAAGACAGTAAGTGTTTTTGTTTTCAAGTACAACATTTTTAAAACAAGGATGATCAGATACGTACACCAGATACGTTATATCACATACATTACTAAAAATAGTGACATGTGGAAAAGCTAACTAAGTCATCAACTCCCGCTGTTTTAACACGTGACTTTGTACATTCGACATGTTTGCAGTGTGATGGCTCATTTCGGTGGTGAAGATCTGTACATTTTTGGTGATGGTGAATAACCTGTGGTGTGTGGTGAGTAATCTTGTAAAATGAAATTACGAATAACTTGTGGAGTATATTTGGCCACAAACAAAAGGCTGTAGAACATTATATCGATGTAATTACACGTGAAACATATGAAAGGTTCACATAGAAAACATGGTTTAGTAATGCATCACCATTAGTAACTATACCTATGTAGACAAAGAGTGACAAACTGGTAACATATCTGATTAGCCTCAGTAACGTATCTGTTAAAATTTTATTCTTAAATTAGCAACGCCTGTATAAGACAATGCAGTTGCAAAAAGGCTCGGTATCATTTAAATATTTAAATAGCAAACTAGCAGATAGGATTAAAAGAGGGAGGGGTCAGCGGCACCTATTTTATTTATTTATTTAGTTATTATTATTATTATTATATATATTTTTTGGGGGGATACACAATAGACACAAGTTTGGGGAATAAAGCCCCTCAGCCCCCATCATATCAGTGAGGATTAACCTCAGGAATACTGACAGGATTAATCATTAAAACCCTCCTACTACTAGAAAGGGTCCAAATCAGTCAAAATCAGTCAAAATGTTGATATACTTGCCAAGTATATCTTATACATAAACACTGTCAAACCTTACATGTATTTGCTCCTGTCAAAATGGGTGACCGTTTTTGACTAGCAAAAGCATTGTCTTGTATTGTTCAAGGTGGTCAAAATGACATGAAAAACCAGTCAAAATGCCCTGTGTGCACAATTGGGTCAACAGGCAAAACAGGCAGTTGACTGATTTTGACCTCTGTAGCAACTTCCACTAAAGTGCAACTATAGTCGGAGGGTTACTAATCAGATTATCAAGGATTAACTTCAGGAACACCAGGATTAAACCAAGTGGCAGTATTATATGTGTAGATTTTTAATCGTGATAATATCCTGTCAAATTTCATGTTTACAAGATTGAGATGACAAAATACCAGACGCGTCAATATTTGTCAGGGCACTTGGACACTATGCAGTGTTATCATGCAACTGAAATTAATACTATGTACACACGATGCCAGGGTTAAATCATTAACCATAATATCTACCAAAATTTGTGTTTTTAAACATCAATTTTTACAAAGTACGATGAGAGAACATTGTACATGTACTGTTCATCATGTACATGTACATGTGGGTTGGTCATTTTCAATTAGAAAACTTGGTGATGATTTTAAATTACTGACTTTTGGTTGATACATTTAGTACTGTGCTCATTCATACATGTGCTGTACAATGTACATGTACATGTACATACTGTATGTTGACATGTAATCCATCCACTATATGGTGAACACTATGTGTACGTGCACATACAATAGTTTATAAATATGTGGTGTGTCAGATACAGTGTACATGTATGTCATTTGACAGATCTATGTACATTTAAAGTGAAGACTTGTATTTATAACAACATCCTCCTACAATCAGTGCAATTTTTTAAACAACCCATTCAGGCTACTCCAAGCCATTAGCTGTTGCCAGTGGCCTCCTCTGGTTACCCTTCTGTGCACTGTCACACCACTGAGATTAATAATAATAATAATAATAATAATAATAATAATAATAAAGTGGCACTCTTAGGGACAGCAAGGATCTCTGAAAGACACTCGAGGATCTAAAGGCTCACCACGGGACGTAAAAAAAGCTTGACTCGAGTGTAACCAACAGAAAGGAAAAGATCTTTCTTTTCATGCTGTGCTAACAATGCGAAATAATAATAATAATAATAATAATAATAATAATATTAATATAATAATAATAATAATAATAATAATAATAATAATAATAATAATAATAATAATAATAATAATAATAATAATAATAATAATAATATTATTATATATAATAATATTAATAATAATATGTGTGTGCATATATAATAATAATAATAATAATAATAATAATAATAATAATAATAATAATAATAATAATAATAATAATAATAATAATAATAATAATATATATATGTATATGTGTGTGTGTGTATAATAATAATATAATAATAATAATAATAATAATAATAATAATAATAATAATAATAAATAATAATAATAATAATAATAATAATAATAATAATAATGACAATATAATAATAATAATAATAATAATAATAATAATATAATAATAATAATGTGTGTATAATAATGACAATATAATAATATTAATAATAATAATAATATAATAATAATAATAATAATAATAATAATAATTAATAATAATAATAATAATAATAATAATAATAATAATAATAATAATAATAATATTAATAATAATAATAATAATAATATGTATAATATGTATATGTATGTATAATAAGCGACACGGCGCGGCGTATCCACCAAACTGGTGCTCGAAACGTGGTTATCCCCCTGCTCATCAGGCTCATAAATCATTCCTGAAACCATCTCATAATAATATTAATAATAATAATAATAATAATAATAATAATAATAATAATAATAATAATAATAATAATAATAATAATAATAATAATAATAATAATAATAATAATAGTAATAATAATAATAATAATAATAATAATAATAATAATAATAGTAATAATAATAATAATAATAATAATAATAGTAATAATAATAATAATAATAATAATAATAATAATAATAATAGTAATAATAATAATAATAATAATAATAAATGACATACAGCGCGTATCCGCAAACTGGTGCTCAAGGCGCGTATATTATACCCCTGCTCATCAGGCTCATAAATGGTCACCAAACCATCTCAATTGCTGCCATAATAGCATAATATGGGGGCTAATCAGGAAACACAACAACCAACTCTGCCTCACAGGTGCCCATTTACCCCTGGGTGGAAGGAAGCACAATTATGGTAAAGTGTCTTGCTCAAGGACACAGGCACCATGGTGGCCCGGGTTGGGATTGAACCCACATTCTGGCGGACTGACGACCATCAGAACACAAATCCAATGCACGCCTAAACTGCTCGACCATGGCACTCCATTGCAGAGATAAAAGTGGTCTCCCATTGATACATTACAGGCCATACTAATATGTTCAAACATTTACAGCTGGCCTTGCGGTGGCTACCACAGATTGATTATGTGAATTACTTGGAAAGGACAGCAGGCTTGTACACTGTGCACTGTCCACACCACTGAGATTGCAGGGTAAGGTGGTCTCCCATTGATACATTGCAGGCCATACTAATTTGTTCAATCATTTACAGTGAACTGTGGGTGACACACAGTTGATTTAATAAGATTACTACATGTACATGCTTATGTACTAAAGTTTAGTGCGAAAAAACATATTGAAAATTTAGTGGATCAGAGTTGGCCTCTGCATGTAATGTGGGAGGGTTAACAAATTATTATCCAAAATCACTCCACTAATGTGAAACTTGGTAAAGAAGACAAATCATCCTGAAAAAAAAGTAATAAATGTCTAAGGCCAAAAAAAGTCTCCGGTTTCTGGTCATCGGTCGACTTCGAAAGTGGTGCAGTGACTTTTTTTTTCTTTTGTAAACTTTTTTTTATATTTGCCAACCAGGGAAATAGGTGATCACATGATCACGTGATTCATGGCCGGGGACCATATTTCCCTATACAAAGTATGTGGTGGCTAATAGAGGCTCTCACAAATTGGGCAAACGTTCATACCCCTGACATGAAAAAGTCATTACAAAAACACAGCATGACAGAAATCCAATCAATCCAACAATATTGGCTGCAATTGGTTACATCGTTCCACAACAACAACAAAAAGAAAATTAAAAAATGCCGGTAGCAGCAGCGGGTCTGAGCGACCATGCGCGCGGACACCAGAAACCAGAGACTTTTTGCGGACCCTAAAGTAATAAAACACTGAAAAACTTATATTGGCAACTTTTTGGAAAATTGTGCAAATATTTCTCCAGACAACCTTTTTACTCCAAATGTTTTTCTGTGAAATAGCTTTTCAAATATTCACATGAAACATATATTGTTGCATTTGTATAGACTCACATTCAGCAGGAACTTTCATGTATAAAGTGGTTCAAGGAAGGAAGTACACATGTACATGAACTTATGTAAAGCAAGCATACTCATGAAGAAGCCTCCTAATGACCTGGTAAAATCATGTCCTGAGTGACTTATTGTCTTGTTGAGCTGCAAAAAGCCACTAAGTGTCTCCGTCTCAGAAGGATTTATGGAACCATATCATTCACAAAGTGCATAATATAATAATCCCATGTGAGTGACACTTTGTTATTTTTCACCGAAAGAGATTTGATTTTGTGTTCTTTGTTAAATTCATGTCACACTATTCCATTACAAAAATTAACCACCCTGTATAAATGGTTATAGTATTTTTCTATAGCACGCATTTGTACACATACAATGTGGGGGTAACATGACTTGAATATCAATAACAAAATAAATTTTAATGTTTCCTCAACTGACTCCACATAGCATTTCGTTTCACTTTTATTTTTAAATTAATAAATAAATAAATAAATGATAATTTAACAAAGGAGAGTGGCCTCACAAATGCTATAAGATCACTTCCTGAAAGTGACTGTGTGAAGCATTTTGGGGAAAAATAAAAACCTCTTAACATTAGAACCATTTATTGTTATTGACAGAGGAAATATTATTCATCAACTGACTTCACATAGCATTTCATTTTACTTAAAATAAAAAATTAAAAAATAAGTATAATTTAACCATAGTGGCCTCACACTTCAACTATGAGTCTTTTTTAAAGGCTGTAAAATGCTGTAAAATCACTTCCTGAAACTATTTACTTTGTGTGAAGCATTTTGGAAACAGAAAAACCTCTTAACATTAGAACCATTTCTTGTTATTGACAGAAACATTATTCAGACATTATGACTAAATAATAAAAACACTTCTGGTATTTTACTCTTTGATCAGATGAAAACATTTGAAGGAATAGACCGATGCAGAAGGTATTCAACACGATTAATAATAAGAAAACACAATTTGAGGGAATTTTTATATTACCTGGCCTGACAATGATTCAAAGGAACAATATCATCATGATCAGGCGGTTTCTATGCAACAGGCGATGGGAATCGGTGGCTCCCTAGTTTAGGATGAACACCATTGACTGAAAGAAAATTACTGGCTCATTATGTTGCAGCAGCAAGGGTAATTTAACCTCCTACTTCTCTGATACACCTTTTTTTCGCTAGAAGTTGATCCACCATTTGAAACCACCATTCGCTTTTGTGGTTTTGACCATGGTGAAATAACTATTACAGTGACTGATTCTCCCAAATGGTTTTGAATGGTAGGTCAGCCTAATACAAAACCTTGTTTGGATCTTTCAAATGGTAGTACAGCTAATACAAAACCTTGTTTTGGATACTTCTAAGTATGGTGAATCAATGGACCCTCTATGCATTTGAATGCATTTTGAATGGTAAAGTAAAGCTTGCTACCAACACTGTTCAAATGGTATCTACCATGTGTGTGTACAAACTCAATGAGCATTTTGGTGAAAGTGGAAATTTTGAATGGTTTCAAATAGTCAAACAGTAGGAGGATAATATAACCTTATCATGTGGGTATTACTTTCATTCACTGGTTATAATCTAAAACTAACACTTAGATTCCATGCCCTGTTGATCAGCTGACGATATATGTCCCTTTAAAATGAAAACTTCTCTTTTCAACCACTGTAATGTGGTGTGCAAAAAGTACTGTCCAAGCCAGAAATAATCCTGGAAATTTACAATTTAACTCATGTAAGAAATCCAGGAAGTGAATACAATCTCTTATTTTCCCAGTAAAAAGCAAGGACTCACTCATCTGTTTTCTTCATCCATTGTATCTTTTGAAAGCTTATTGTTTTTGTAGATCTGGTCACAAGTGCCTGTAAATCTTATTAGTTTAGCCATTAGCACAAAAGAGATTACAAGACAAATCTTGTACCAGAAAGCAGGTGAACAGACTAGGAATGTGGGACCTTCATTCATTCCTAGCTCGCTATTGTTTCTCCTGACTCACTAATCACAATAATTGAAATTACATCAAAGCAATCACTGGTTGAGAACGAAGACACACTTAATCTGGGATGAGTCAAGCACAGACCCATTACTCCACAGGGTTCCCGAGTCAAGAAACGTCCCACTGATACCATGTTCAATTGAAGACGTGCCAGTCAAGGCTCAAAGACGGTACAGTAACTGGAGAAAGCAATTCACAAACATTATACAATACTGGCCTTCTGTATATACATTATCCTGCAGTGGTTTGGTTCACTGTTGTCATTGTAAAACGGATGACCAAAAAATACAATAGATCACAAAGTTCCATGAAAACTACAGTAAACAGGAAGCCAGGTTTATGGTCTGACTGAAGCAATTTTCTCTGAAGATGTCTTGATTAACCCTTACTCCCTGCGCCCATTTGCTAAACACCTTATAACCTGAATCCTCCAAAATCCTTCAGTAGTAAAAGCAAGCACCAGACATGTATGCATGCGCGTGTTCTAATCTGTGATAATTGTTACATGGCCTACTGCGCGCATGGAGCAATAAACAGTGTCCACCTGACCCAAGCACCTGACCTTACAATCACTACAACAAACATGGATGTGCACATGAGCTACCATGCGAAAGGCAATGTATGCCTATTAACCTCAATCCTCCAAAATCCCTTCACTTTAGCTTAAAGAGGATTTTGGAGGATTTGGAAAAGTTAGGAGTTAAGGGGTCTCGGTCAGATTACCAAAACAAAAAATATGGTGTGGAGGTGGGGAAAATATGTTACACTCTGACCAAAAAAAATGTTTGGGTTAAAAATAAATCTGTTCATTCACTATTATTTTCAAGAATCAATCTTCAAGGTAGTTTTAAAACACTACTGTCATAATCATCAGTGCACAAAATTACCAAACCCTAACCATCCGCCCCCCCCCGCCCCAAAAAAAAAAATATCCGCAAAAAAATCACTCAAGGGGCACTTTTTGGGGAAAATTCAGCACTTTCAGAAACTGGTACTTTCACCTCTTCAAATGGGGCAAAATTACTACCTGGCAAGAAGTACTGGCCACAAGTGATGAATATGAAAGATAAACGAAAATGCATGGTGCATTTTGAATAAGAGAACATGTTTCCAAAAGTGCACACTGATGGTTTGGAGGAGGATTCAGGAAAGGTTCTAGCTAGAATATACCTAGGAGGTTAGGGTTAATGTAAAACACCACGACATACATTCTTAGAAAATACATGTAAAGGGGACCAAATATGGAGCAATTTTTTGGACAGTACTGTGAACATTGGAAATAAGAAAAGAACTGAGAACCTATTAATTTTTCAAATGTTTTCACCACTATCTGATCACGGATGTAGAATTTCTCAAATTGATTTATTTACTTCAAATATTTCCTATTCCTCCAAGGATACAAACCTTTCCCCAAGGATGCAAAATATTATGGATTCTCATTCTTGTTAAGTTCTTTTTGTGGATCTGTGTGCCAGGGGGTGGAGAGGACTCGTTCAATACACCCTTTTCTTTGTCACCCTATTAACTGCTACAAAGCATGTAAACATTCAAAACTGCGTTGGGCGTCAGAGTTTCAACTGTTTATTGTTACTGGTTGTGGAAAGCAGTCGATTTGTCGTTAACCTTCTGTTTTTGGAGATCCAATAACAGCTTTTTGTCACAAAATACATTCTGTTAACACATCCAGCCTGGCTGTTCGATTCCTAACCATACAACATTTCTACCCCAAACTACGGATCTTCAGTATTCTTCCCTGTGTAAGTGTTCATGGCGTGTCCCGCTGGGGAAAAGAAATGTCTATTGCATGCGTTTTTGTGAACAACAAAATGGCCAACATCTCACTGGATGTGCATACATTCGTACTCAAAATCTCCAAAAATATAATTTCCAATCCTGGGTGAAAATGTAATCCGACCGCCTACTTTTTCTCATTCAATATAATAACCAATAATGTAATCTTACCTACCTAGGTAAGGTGGAGAACATATGGATGATAATGGATATTTATTTCATGAAAAATCGGGCATTTTTGGTATACGATGACTTCCTCAGTCATGTCAGTTTGATCTTGTCAACTCCCCCGTTACTGTTAGGGTTTTCAGGTGAAAAATTATTCCTAAACCAATATGCTCAATATTTATATCAAATTAAAGGTCTTGATGAAAGAAATACAATGGTTTTAAAGAAGAAATCGGACAAAGCGTTTTTGAAGAATCCTAGGTTTTAATTAATCAAATATACGGCATTCAATGAAGCGCGACTGTCCATACACTGTATGCATCCCTAATGACACCAAAACCGTTGAATCAGCCTACACACACCGTGATCACACGCACGCTTTGGCGTTAGGTACTCGTTCCCTCTTTTGAAAGCGTGTAAAAATACACTCTCCGCTCAAAACTAAACAAAATTACGACTCAAAACTTTCACATATGATAGAAAAATTAGAATTAATTCAGACACGCTCTTACCTTTCACCTCGAAAAAGCAATTGTTTACTTTTTATCTCTTCGTAACTTGATTATTAGAGTAGTTATGGAGATCGAGCAAGCATGGAGTATGTAAAGGGCCTTTGACTCAATAGGGAAACCCTTTTCATGTCAATCACAATGTACTCGGGCGCGGAGACAGCTTGAAGGATGCCCTCAGCAGAAGCGGCGGCAAATTTTACTGGCTGAATGCGCCGATCTCGGGAACACTTAGCGAAAGGCTGGGCGGGGCGAGTGGTTCGTTCATAAAAACCTGAAACTTTCATATGCATGCTTCGATTGCTATTTTATGTACATTGTTGGATAGCTGAGCTAAACTTTCCAATGAGCTATTACATGTAAGATTTCGACAGGTAAAAGTAATAGAATTTTTATTTAAGTACGATGTTTTTGTTGCGGGCGATGCGCTTGCGTGTGGAGGGCTTCGGTCAAGCACGATGCAATTCAACCCCTACTGTTGAAGTGACCAAGATGGATTCATTGACCACATCTTGAGTGGCAACTATAATATGATACTTCTACTTTTCATAAAAGTGGATTTTAAAGATAGTTTAGCTCTGTACCCAAAAAATTGATAGAATCATTTTTAACTGGTTGGTGGTTGCAAAAAATTCTAAAAAACCCTTAAAAAGTGGCGGTCGGATACGACATTCTTTCTGATTGTTTTTTGAGGGGTGATTTTTTTCAGGAGAAGGGGGGTTGCTTACCTGAATTTTATTGAGGCATCCATGCCTTCGTCTCAGTCAGAAACTCATAAGGCACTTGTGAAGGCGCAGCATGCCGAGGCTAAAGTAATGAACTAAGGCGGGAGATGTGATGTTACTCCTGAGCCGAGCTTCCGGTTAAAGATGCATCGTCGCGTCCCTCAAAGATGAAAACGTTTCTGTCCATAGTGCAGTACTGCAGGCATGCCGACCCGCAGGCCCAAAGTTACAGGTATCTTCTGACCACTTGTTCTTGGTGGGCGTCTAGACAGAGAGAGGCTTTTAAGTGGCAAGATCTGTGACGTGAATTTTGTTATCGTGCGCCTCGGCGACAAGGAAACTCCCATGAGTAGGCAGCAGGGAATGTGAATGTTGTGTGAGAGAGATGTCCACTTTCAAATGATATAGATTGTCATATCGTTCAACTGTTGATAGGGACAGTCTTGTGGAATCGCGACCAGCCTCGGCGTAAATGTAATGATTGCCTAGGGTGGGTGGCTAGCATTGAGCAACGTTTGGTGGGCATCTGGGACACGTAGCACCACTTGTCAACATCTGGATCATATCTGCCGACGCTTGCTGTAGAGCGGTCCCATCTTATGCCCCCCGGCATACAGACACCTGAACATTGCACGATACCGAGGATATACTCCTCGGTGTATTTAAACTGTACAGTGCTCCATGATGTTCATTGATCAAACAGTGGACACAGTTTGACACAAGGCCACTGCTCAACCACCGCCGCTACATAGCAACTGTTCACACAGCAACAGCATGGAATCGGACTTCATTTGGTAACCCTGGCAACAGTGTCCATCTGTTCTCATCAATAATATAACTGAAGCTTTTCTCAAGCGGACCTGATCGCTGACACCACCCGTGATTACCACGACATCTGTCAATCGTCCCTCGGGTTTCAAGACGACTATCGCTACAGTAACTTCCTCCTCTTGTCCGTCTGATGTAAAGCTTCAGCTAAAAGTTTTAAACACTCGCTTGCATCACTAGCGGTTCTTTCTACTACATCTTGAGGTAATGCGATCTAGCTGGGATAAACGAACGTGTGTAGTAATTGCGTAGCTGTGATGCCTCTCTTTGTCACTTCTTGCCCTCCATCACCATCTCATAGATACTCTCCTTCTGACTCGATCTTATCATCTGTTAAGTTTGGACTCTTCAAGATTCAACTGGAGAATATCTCGATGGAATACTGCACAACGTGCATAAACTGATTACGAATAAACTTCGATGCTCTCAGATACAGCTCCTTAAACTGGTACAAGTCGGCCAAGTGCCTTACCACCAGACAGTTGGACGATCCATGTTCTGAAAGGAACTTGTGACAGTAGTTCTTGAGATTAGTCATGAGAACGGGTCTGCACCACGAAGGATACATTCACATTGTCTGCTGTAAGAGTTATTCTTCCTGTGTACATGTAGTCCAAGATCAACTCCATTCCTCGGCTGAAGTAACGAGATATTGGCCATTGCTTGAATATCTTCTTCTAACCCACTATGCACATTGTAGTCGAAGTACGGGCTGCACGCAGCCAGGACGTTGGTGTGCTTTGAACACCCGGCCGCCAACCCGTAACACCATGTCACAATACTTATCATCGGATCGCTGCTACGAAGTTTGGTCAAAATCTGCGAACCCTGGTCGTCCTCTACAAAATCCATACAGCCGTGGCAGCCGCTGCCGCCGTTCATCGACACGTTGGAGGATGGATGTGGTAATCCTCCATTTTAAGACCGTGATTTTGTCCGAAAACAACCACTTTACACGGTCTGCAACCACTACTCTATCTAGAGCTGTGATTGTGTGCACCACCGGCACGACTATGCGTGTTATATACGTCCAGCCTCTGTACATTACGTATTTATCACCGGCAGCGCGCTAAGGGTCGATCTCATGGGAACAACAATCAGTGGTCTCCGCTCCAGCCGTTCATTGTGATCCTAATAAGTGCTTGTTTGAAAGACATAGGGCGCTGTTTATATTGTATATGGTCGATCGATCGACCGGCTTGTTCATGTTGGAGTAGAATTCTAGTCATAATGGGGGATGTACATGTACACAGTGGAGTTGTTTTGTAATGTTATGATATTTTATGATATTTTAATCAATTCCAGCGAGGATAATAGAATTAGAATAATTTACCGTAAAATCTCCACGGATCATATTTGCGAAATGTTCAAGTTATG
>CM055818.1:58350049-58378467 GCA_029582265.1 Zoroaster sp. YZ-2022
TCCCCATTAAAAAGATTATGTTACATGTTGTGTTGTATTTTATTAGATTTTTCATCTTTTGATTTGACAGGATGAAACCAGCAGAGGTCCAGAGAATGACGACAAGGATTAAATTACTTCCTGTTAGGTTTATAATCTTAACAATCTCAGGAACTGAAATAATAAACATCAACATCTTAGACTAGAAAAAGGAATTAAAATAGTCTCCGTGGTAACTAAAAGCAAACAACAATTATTGTGTAATGTGTTTGCATTTTTAGAGCATTTTGTACAGTACATGTGGTTGAAATAGAAAGCTAGTGTGTGAGTTAATATGATAAAAGATAATGCTGTGATTAGCGTTATGTGCCCGGTATGAATGAAGTCACAAATCTCTATTATACTGACTGATTGTGACCCTCTAGACTTGCTATTCAGTCAGTTCATGTAACGCTAGCCATGGCATAATAATTAATAAGTGTCTGGTTATAAGCAAACTACCGCAAGCCTGTTAAATCATTTCAAATTTGGGAAGTAAAAGTGCCTAATAGCCAGTACATGTATATACTCTTGGTAAAATGTCTGTAGATGCATCTATACTTTATAAGAATCAAGAGATATACATACCAATCTGTGACATTTTATTTTGTCGTTAAAAAATAATAAAAATAATAAAAACCAAGAAAGTAAAACTGATAATGTGGTTGTTAGATGACCGATAGAGGCAATAGAATACCTGTCTATGTTCATGATATTTTGTTGCTGTGGCAGATGAATTTGCTTGCTCAGATGCATTTGTATTTTTGAATTTGCTGTTTTGAAAAAGTATAATTCTTTGTCTCTAAAAACCCAGATGCGATAAGACCAGTAAGAATTAAGAATAATATTACTAAAGTATTTTTTAGTAATTTTGTACTTTATCTTTAAAAAAAGACTTAAATAAATTTGTACATTTTTATTTCCACTTTGCAAAGCACTGTATTTTAACTAATTGTAAGTCTTATAAAAAAAAGCACTATATGTTCTTGAATATAGAAAGTTGCAATGTAGGTTTATTATTTTTTTCCTTCCAATTATGAAAGATTTGATATTTAAAGAGAGTGCTATTGTAGTCAACATTTGCTGAAGAATATTCCTCAATTTGTAACATTAAAAGGCACAGTATCATCACAATCAACAGGGCATGGAATCAGAGTGCTAGTTTTAGATTAACTCAAATGACTGAAAATAATACCCCACACTGATTCCATGCCCTGTTGAAAGTCTGCTCTGATTATTGTCCCATCAAATAATTCAATGATTTCCATTTTAGGTATTCCTCCAACTCAATTACATTGATATCTTTGTATCTTTTTGCCTTATTCTTGTTTGAACAGTAGTGCCTTGTTTTATTATTTTAGTCATATTTTCTATATAGTTTTTATTATATTTTATCAATTTTGTTTTGTTATGGGATGATGTTTTTTCTCATTGTGTATGTCTAATATGTTATGTGCTTCTGAAGTGAAATTAAAATTAATATTTTAATGGGCTGCAATCTTTATTAAAATGTTTTCGTTATTAAAGGGACAATATCATCCCGATCAAAGGAGACTTTCAACAGGGCATGGAATTGGTGTCCTAGTTAAAGATGATCACAGTACCCGTGAAAATTACTGGCTCATTTATGCAGTAGCAATGGTATGACCTTATCATGTGGGGTATTATTTTCAGTCACTGAGTTAATCTAAAAGTGGCACTCTGGTTCCATGCCCTGTTGATTGTGACAATTGTCCCTTTAAGCTGCTGTGAAAATTCCTTTGTGTTTCTGCAGATTTAATATTAAATTGATATTAAGAATTTACTAATGCCAAACATGTATTCAACATTTTGCTGATGAAAACTTTTTAAAAAAATAAAAAAAATATATGCAATTAATAGAGCATTATGTTTTTTAAGCATAAAATGGACAATATCGTCACGACCAACTGGACATGGAATCGGAGTGCTAGTTTTAGATTAACTCAGTGACTGAAAATAAAACCCACATGATGAGGTCATATTACTGTTACTGCGGCATAAATGAGCCAGTAATTTTCAGTCATTGTGTACATCTTAATCTAGGACACCGATTCAATGCCCTGTTGAAAGTCTGCTCTGATCGTAACGATAGTGTCCCTTTAATAGGGAATTTTTTAAGTTTCCAAACATGAGGTAGGCCTTTGAAATGAAGTTTGCTAGTTGAGTTTAGTGAGAACCTCTTATTCCAAAGGATTAGTTTATGAAGTGTTGTCATTTGCATCTTTTAGCTTTTATATTTCACACTGCCTTATCTGAAGATTTTAGATTTTAAAACAACTCGGAACATAAAAATAAAATAATTCAAATATTATAAACAAAACTGAGTGTAGTGTTTCCCAATCATTCATTTTAACTGGTCACTTGTACTGACTATTTATATTTATATTTTATTCATATTTAATTTTGTATTTAATTTCTTAGGTAAATAAAATAAAACAATAAAACATATGAGGTGTCGTGGCCGAGCGGTCTAGCTTACCGGATTCAAGTTCTGGTGTTAGCAACAGAATGTGGGTTCGAATCACGGCCGTGACACTTGTGTCCTTGAGCAAGACACTTAATTAATCATAATTGCTTCTCTCCACCCAGGGGTTAAATGGGTACCTGTGAAGGCAGAGTTGGTTTGCTCTATATGCGCTAGAAATGGCAGCAATTGAGCTGTATACTCCCCAGGGAGCTGAGATGGTTTCAGGAATGATTTATGAGCCTTATGAGCAGGGATAATAATATAATGCGCCTTGAGCACCACTTAGTTGGTGGATACGTGCGCTATATAAATCCACACATTATTATTATTATTATTATTATATATGGAGAGAAGAAAAGATTTAATTCAAACCAGTTGTAGTATTCCAAACCAACATTTTACAGAGTCAAAAGGCTCTAAAATGGAATGTATAACATTGATAATTTACCAGATTACAAAATTAACGAATTGTTATCAAAATGTTAACTTGGTGTGAGATTGGTAAATGTACCAATAACAATCGCCCTAAAAATTTAAATTTCTTTTATTTTGAGAGAAAAATAATAAATAAATAATGATGGTAATTTACAAGAAAAGTTTTTGCTAAAGGCAATGTTTTTCTCCAAGTGTTTCTTTTAAACTTTTAAAGAAAGTAAATACTACCCACAGAAGAAGTTTTGCCCGTGGAAGTGTTAAAGGGACATAGTAAAAACGATTACTGGGCTTAAGTCATAATTATTATCTAATTAAAGGGGCACTATCGTCACGATCAACAGGGCATGGAATCGGAGTGTTATTTTTGGTTTATCCGAGTGACTGCCATAATACTCCCACATGACTGTGTTCATCTTAAACTAGGACACTGATTCCATGCCCTGTTGATGCCCTGTCTACTTTGATCGTGACGATACTGCCCCTTTAAGTCATAATTATGACTTAAGCTAAGTCATAGTTATGAGATATTATGCTATAATTATGACTAAGACATCATAAGTATGACTTTTTTGTTACGATGTCCCTTTAACGCTTCTCTGTAGGCGCTAGCTATAGGCAGTCGTTGGGAATATAATTTTTGTGAAAGACTCATTACCTTTGCACTATAGAGGGCGCTCTTTACATTTTACAACTGCAGACGACGTTTATCCGTGGTAAGCTACACAATTTTGTTTTGTTTGTTTTCAATTTAACGTTAAATGTAAAAAAGAAGACCCAAGAAAGTAATGTCGTATAATATAAATTTAAATGGCGTATTCTATACCAGATAAGAAAGAGGATTGCGACTAACAAGTTTTTAAAAATATTATTAATAAAATCGATTGAATTTTGACGTTGGTGATGAGTGTGTTTCAGCTTGTTGCTATGGTTTTTCTTAACAAACATAATTAAGTAACGTTAAGTAAGACTAATTGCGGTGACACCATGTGGAATCTCAATTGAGTAGTAATTAGTTCTGAAAAGAACTGGAGGTACAACTCGACGTTTTGATCAGTAAGCTCTGATCGTCCTTTTCAATTGAGTAGTAGGCTAATTAGGCCTAGTTCTGAAAAGAACTGGAGGTAGGGCGTACAACTCGACGTTTCGATCAGTAAGCTCTGATCGTCCTGAGGACGATCAGAGCTTACTGATCGAAATGTTGAGTTGTACCTCCAGTTCTTTTCAGAACTAATTAGGCCTACTACTCAATTGAGATTCCACATGGTGTCACCATGGAGGAAATTTTTTTTTTTCCTCCATGGTGTCACCACAATTAGTCTTACTTATCATCCTCACCATGAAAAGCTACAAGTTTTACCTATATAAGTAACGTTGTTGCGCCTAACGATTGTTCTGTCTGCCCAATTAGACTAAGGTTTTGGTCATGACTAGTCCCATTCTAGGGCCAATACACTGGATTCTCTCTGTATCCTTGGCCCTAACATGCCTAACCCAACATGTCTGCATATGTACAAAAAAGGGGTGATTTTTTTAAATTTTGAAAATGTTGTGATTAACGTGTTACTGTTAGGCTACTTAGGTAACGTTAGCTTGCCCCACATGTACAAAAAAGGGTCGATTTTTCTCTGTTTTCAACTTTTGATCTGCTTATTATTACAACCTAAAATTTATCGTGATTAGCCTAGATAACCTTGTCCAACCAAGCAGACACTTTTGGTAAAAAATCAGTTATTCTGGGATAGCTCACTTTCATGAAATTTTGAAAATGTTGTGATTAACGTGTTACTGTTAGGCTACTTAGGTAACGTTAGCTTGCCCCACATGTACAAAAAAGGGTCGATTTTTCTCTGTTTTCAACTTTTGATCTGCTTATTATTACAACCTAAAATTTATCGTGATTAGCCTAGATAACCTTGTCCAACCAAGCAGACACTTTTGGTAAAAAATCAGTTATTCTGGGATAGCTCACTTTCATGAAATTTTTGAAACATTTTTGAAATTAAAAAATAATAATAATAAAATGTCACCAAAATTACCAATCTCACAATAGTGAACTTTATGCCAAAAGTATCTGCTTGGGCAAGCTTATCACAAAATTTTAGATTGTAATAATTAGCAGATCAAAAATTGAAAAAATCGCTCCTTTTTTGTACATGTGGGGCTAGGGCCAAGGATATGGAGGGAGTCCAGTGTATTGGCCCTAAAATGGGGCTAGCCCAAACAGACATTTTTGGCACGAAGTTCACTATTGTGAGATCAGTAATTTTGGTGTTATTATTATTAATGAGGCCCTAGCTCCACTTGTGTGGTATGGATTTTGGGCTTTGTGCCTTTGGGGATCATCTGTGATAATTAGCCATCAGGTCAGAAGCTTATTGGGGGTGGGGGGTGGGGAGCTGACTTTTTACGTACATCATGGGTCATTATAACTCTTAACACCAAGGAGGGAAATATTTCACCAAAAAATGATTTTGTTTTATATTGCACAAAATTAACCACCAACCATTAAGTTGCACTCATTGTAGCGATCTGACCTGGTGTTTCAAGGAATGCCATACCTTTCATCACAATGGTGAAAAAATTCACTGATGCAGTTTTTCCAGCTATGTTAAAAAAATGTCTGAATAGACAGTCTATTCAAGGAATCCCATAATGGTATCTGTAATGTCTGAATAGACAGTCTATTCAAGGAATCCCATAATGGTATCTGTAATGTTTGAATAGACAGTCTATTCAAAGAATCCCATAATGGTATCTGTAATGTCTGAATAGACAGTCTATTCAAGGAATCCCATAATGGTATCTGTAATGTCTGAATAGACAGTCTATTCAAGGAATCCCATAATGGTCTCTGATATATATATAAATGGTAGCACTTTTAAGACTAACTAAACTTAAAAATAGGCATAAGCTTTCGTAGCTACAGCTACTTCATCAGATGCAATGAAGAAGGACAAGGGAAGTCAGAGTTCTGGGAGGTGTGCAAACAAAGGTGCGTTGACTCATGAAGTTAATCCTGTTTATTTTATTTTATTTTATTTATTTATTTGGGACTTTTACACTTTTACAACAGTTTTTTCGGCCAAAAGTCAAAGCGTCCGACACACATACACATAAATAATACAAAACACATTTAAAAGCAAATTAACAAGATACAAAAATGTGTGATGATACACTCTCAGTTTTGACATCGTAGGTGTTGTCCAGAACAAGGGATGCACGCGCGACACCAAATCTGAGGGTATTGGGACAGGAAGCCAGAGTCTCTATTCAGTCCTTGTTCAATGCAGTTCAGGGTGTGAATAATTGTACCAAAGCACCTCAGGACAGTTTGATAAACAGCGCCCTCTCTTGAATGACTAATGACTTCCGGGTTCATACCAATCACCGTTTCCAAGGCATAATCCTAAAACTAATCACGTAAATTCCTCAAATAATTCCACAATATCCAGGTCAATACAATCTTCGAATCTTTTACCTTGATAGTCAATGTCCCGTGCGTATATCATAAAAGTGAGTATTGTTTTAGTTATTGTTAAGAGTGATTTTAGGGATCGAGTGTATTATTCCATGTGATTCACGTTTGGATTGTTATTATAAAGTTCCATTGCAACCAAAAACATGTGCATGTAGGTCATTATTAAACCTCAGTTAGCGTAGGTGTTATCATTTTGGTAAAAGATGATTATTATTACATACCCAATATGTATAATTGATTGGGGTAATTTGCATTTGTTTTGTAGATGATCAACAGTCAATTATCCAGAATAAATATCAACAGTCCAGAATAGAACAAACATAGCAACGTCTTTTTCAATAATCCTTTGTTCAGCTGCTTCCCTTTGATGTTTGGTTTTGAATGGTCCTTGTTTGAGAACTGCTACTTTGAAGTGTTGAAGTGAATGGCCAAGTAGATTAAAGTGCTCAGCCACAGGCTTCTGGTCATCCCTATTCCTGATGTCAAACTTGTGGTTATTCATCCGTTGCCGTAGGGACTGGCTTGTCTGTCCAATGTAAACAGCTGAAGGGCATCGTGTACAAGTGATGGGATAGATGACATTGGAGGAGTTACAGCTGAATGAACCCTTGATGGTGTATGGGACATTATTGGGTCCAATGATCTGGGTGTCAGTGTTAATGTGGGCGCAAAGTTGGCATCTTTGGCTATTGCAGGGCGTGGTTCCATTGTTGATGGGGCTGTTCAGTGCACTACTGACAAAGAAGCGGGCTCGGAGGGTTGGGGGGTTTGTAGGCAATGATGGGTTTATCCTTGAAGGGCTGCTTGAGTGTGTCATCATCCTGTAGTATGGGGTTAAGTTCATTTATAATCCGTTATAGAGGTTTGAGTTGAGGGCTGTAGGTGACCACAAGGGGTGTTCGGTCCGTGTGATCACGTGGCTTGTATTGTAGTAGATACGGTCCCTACATTTAGCTTTTTCTATTAGTTCAGTAACAGTCTTGTTGTTGTATCTCAAGGCCATGAAGGATTTGTGTAGATTGACCAACTGCTGATCACGGTCTGCAGTGTCAGAACAGATTCGGTTGTAGCGTAGGGCTTGACTGTAGACTATAGACCGGGTAGTGTGTGGGGGGTGGAAACTGGAGGCATGGAGATAGCTGTTACGGTCCGTGGGTTTTTTGTACACCGTTGTGTGGCGTCCATTGCTAACCTTGACCGTAGTGTCCAGAAAATTGACGTGTTGTGAATGTTCCAGGGTGAGTTTGATACTGGGGTGGAAAACATTGAAGTTTCTGTGGAATTCCTTGAGAGTGTCCTCTCCATGAGTCCAGACCATGAAGATGTCATCTATGTAGTGGACATACATGAGGGGAGCCAGGGGTTGACTTTGTAGGAAGCGTTCCTCCAGATCAGCCATGAAGATGTTGGCATATTGGGGAGCCATGCGTGTAATGGTCTCTGTAATGGTCTCTGTAATGTCTGAATAGACAGTCTATTCAAGGAATCCAAAAACGTATCTGTAATGTCTGAATAGACAGTCTATTCAAGGAATCCCATAATGGTCTCTGTATATGTTCACAGCTGGCTTTTTGCAAAGCTTGGTAACATTCAGCAAAGTGAAAACATATAATTTTATTTTTCAGTATGCTGATTTCGAAAGACTTCTTCTGGAAGTCCGACACTGCAGCTGACTCATCACAGCAAAGTAGATTATGATTCGAAGAGATAATCCCTCTCGGGCTGTAGCCTTGGATCTAATTCTAAGAACCTTCATGAATTCCTCTGACTTCAACAACATGCAGAGCAAGAACTGGGAAGCTATAGCTAAACTGATTCCTGGCACCACACCACAAGAGGTCTGTCATTTATTTGAACAGTTTCTAATCAATTTATTTCATTCATAAATTATCATTTCATCAGTTACCTTTAACATCACCTACTTTTATCCTGTCCCTTTCACCACTTGAGTACCCTAGGTCATTAACAGGGACAGTAAAACTAGCGGTAACTATTATCATTGATTTGAACAGCTTCCAATGAAGCTTCCAATTACTTCATTTCATCTCATAACTTTTCATCAGTGACCTTCATCAACCATTACTTTGTCTCTTACCCCATCGCTTTGAGAAGATAAGTGCCCCATTCATTACAGGGAAGGTACAACCAGGGTCGTAACAATGCCCCCCTCCCATCTGAAGAGGCCTGTGCTAAAACTACTAAATGTAACAATTTGATAGACAAATTCAAATGAAGTTACATGTACCTGGTTAATTACCACAATCCTACCTTTATGAAACAGATTATCAAGAGATAATGGGTTTTTTTTTCAGTGTGCTAGAAGATTCCAGGAACTGCAATCAGCTGCGGGTGACCTATCACCTGTCGGTGATTTCACTGGCCTTGCCGCACATGGTAAACCTGCCCTAGAGGCGCCCTGTGGTAGCGCTTGATATCTAAGTATCAACAATCGCTTCATCCTCTGAGTACCAGTGAGGAAAAGCAAGATGCCCAAAGAGAGAAGGAGGAAGAATCAAGGTAATGTCTACTAGTCGGCAGGAGGTTGTTGGTTTTATTCCAGAGTCACCTGAGGGGTGAATTCTTTTATTTATTTGTTTTTTATTTATTTCTTATTTAACCTGGGGAGACCTGTTTTCAAAGGTGCTCAGGGAAGACAATACAAACATTAATAAACATATAAATATAAAAAATATCATTTTGGGCATTCTCAAATAAACACATCAAATAGCCGAAAGGAACTAAAATGTTGACAGTACTCGTGAAGGGCCTTGCAAAGGATAAACAAATAAAATAAATACATTAGAAATCACATTTACATAGAAATGTACATAACATATCTACCCAGAATTAACCATCAGGGGACCACAGTAGTTACTACCAATAAAAAACATTAAAATGTCAATCTTTTGTAACTAGACATTTAAAACTAGCAAGAGTAGAAGGCCCCCAATATCTTCCTAGATGGGTTATTGTATCTTGTGGATATACTGTTATAATAATAATAATAATAAAGATTTATAGCGCACACATATCCACCCTGCTGGGCGCTCAAGGCGCGGAAACAAAGAAAAAACATGAATACAAACAATATACAATGATAGCATAGGGGAAAAAAAATAAATTATGTACCGAGATACATGTACCTACAATGCAATTACAAATATACATCATCTTTGAAGAGTTGTGACATAAGATGAGTTTTAAGCATCGACTTAAATCTGGTTATACTATGACAAGATTTGAGTTTAGTTGGAAGATGATTCCAGAGTCTCGGTGCTGCGACAGAAAACGACCTATCACCCCAGTTCCATTTTGAAGTTGGTTCCTTTAGGAGTGACATGTTGCTGGAGGCGCAAATTAACGTGATGGAGTGTAGACTTTAAGCAGTTCAGAAATATAAATTGGAGCAATGTTATTGAAAGATTTGTGAACAATTAGCATAAGTTTAAAAACAATTCTCTGTGAAACAGGAAGCCAGTGCAGTTCTTTCAAGATTGGCGTGATATGGCATGACTTTCTGGACAAAGTCACAACACGAGCTGCTGTGTTTTGTATGTGCTGAAGACGAGATATTTGATTCTGCAGGAGACCGTAAGGAGAGCATTCCCGTTATCGAGCCTTGATGTGACAAACGCATGTATAATTTGTTCAGCAGCACTTTTATTCAAGTATTTCCTAATTCGCTTATATTTCTGATATGAAATGATGATATGCGAACAATGTTGGAGATATGTGGTTTTAAAGTCATTGTCGAGTCAAATATAACACCCAAATTACGTGCATGTAATGAGGGGTTATCTGCAGTCACCAATTGTAATAAATGGAAGAGAAACTTTAGACAATTGCTGACGTGATCCAAATAGAACAAATTCTGTTTTTCATCGTTCAATTTCAGGAAATTTTGTCGCATCCAACCGAATCTCTTGAATACATTTCTCCAGTGTTTTAATGCAGTGAATCAGCAGGTTCTTGAGAAGATTTAAAAAGTAATGTAAAGCTGCGTGTCATCAAGCGTAAACATGGTAATTTAAATTATACTTCAAAATGATATCACGAACTGAAAGGTATAAACAGTAAACCACTGTGGGCCGAGTACAGAGCCTTGGGTACAGAATAGTCAAGAATAACAGGTCGGAGATAGCGTTACCAATACAAACATGCTGAGGCCTATTTAAAGGTAGGACTTACACCAATCCAGGGCTGTGTCATGTATTCCAAGATGATATTGAAGGCGGAGAGAAGGATTTTATGATCGACCGTGTCAAAAGCGGCGCTTAAGTCTAACAAAACTAATGCAGTGATTTTCCCCTCATCCATGGCAGATAAAATGTCAGTGTTGACGCCAAGAAGAGCAGTTTCCGTTCCATGAAATGGTTTGTAGGCTGACAGAAATGTGTCCTACAGGTTATTAGCACGAAAATGGTCAGAGATCCGTGATGAAACAACTCGCTAGATTGTTTTTCCAAGGTACTTTAATTTCGCTACTGGTCGTTAATTTTTGAAAACTTCGTTGTACAAATTGGGTTTCTTTAGGGTGGTTTAACATGAGCAACCTTCTGGCTATTAGGGAAACAACCGGAAGAAAGAGATCTGTTTACAATAATTGTGATATACTTAGCAAACACATCAATATTTTTTTTTATTAGCGAAGTTGGCACTGGATCAAGTTCACATGATTTTGATGGCGATTTCATGATGATTTTCTTGATCTCCGTAACACTAGTAGGCTCAAACATGGACAGTCTACATTGTGGATCCTTGCGTGTTGGTGTTTGTGATAGAATGGGAAAAGAACGACGGATATTCTCAATTTTTGTGACAAAAGTTTGAAAAAGCATTTGCGAGGTCCTGGTCGGAGTGTGTAGATGGAAGCACTGGAGCTTTGGGTTTATGAAGCAGCTTTTCAACAATGTTAAAGAGTTTTTTCTGATCACCAGAGCTATCTTTCACAAGAGATGAGTAGTGAGTTATTTTGCCTGGTTAATCATGTTCTTCACAATATCACGCTTGGTTACAGTATTCTTGCCGACGTACTCCAAGTTTCCCATTGTCACGCCATCTTCGCTCAAGTTGACGCGGATTTTCCTTGCAACACGGATGTCATCATTGAACCAGGGGATTCAGATTGTAGTTTAACAGTTCGAGTTTTTGCGGAGCATGATCATCCAAGATGTTACGGATAGTAGATTCAAATAGACTGACACAAGAATCCAGCTCACCATCTTCAAGGTTTACATTTTCCAGTTGAGATTCAACATCATGACATAAATCTTTAATATTTACTTTTTCCAGTGGCGGTAGTTACAGAAATGGTAGGTATGGGAGGTTTTTTAAGGTTCAAATTTACCATGATTGCATAATGATCAGATAATCCAGGATGAATAGTTATATTCGTGATAAGAGGTGAAGTATTTTCACGCGTTATCATGAGGTCAAGACAGTGACCATAGTGATGAGTGGGTGCTGTGATGTGCTGTATAAGTCCATGAGCAGAGAGCAGATCTTTAAACTGATTTGCATAATTGTTTGAAATTATGTCCATATGAATGTTAAAATCGCCGGTTAAAATAATGTCAGATGGGTGTAAGAGATAATCGACAATTAATTTTTCAAATTCCTGCAGAAAACTGGAGATGTTTACCATCAACATCCCTTTCTGGTCGATAAATATTAACAAGGCGAACAGATCTAGAGTTGCACGTTACCTCAGCATGCAGAGATTCAAATGTTAGGTAGTCAATGTTAACACTTTTCATGCTGACAGATAAACTGGACCTAAAGAGTAGTGCAACCCCTCCACCGGTCTTTATTGGTCTGGGAATATGATGGAGAGAGTAGCCAGCAGGAGTACACTCACGGGGTAGCAAATCATCATCAGGTTTAAACCATGTCTCGGTTATGGCAACAAGATCCAAATTGTTTTGAAGTACAAAGTCAACAAATTCATCCGATTTGTTACATATGGATTGAGTATTTAAGACACAGAGCTGAAGTTTAGACTCATCGTGAACATTTGTTAATGAGTTTCACTTGAATAGATTCTCCCAGTGGTGCACCCAAGGGGGAGGGGGCTCAGGGGGCTCGAGCCCCCCATTTAAATTTTTTTAAGTAAAAAAAGAAGGGGCAGGGAAAGAGAGTAAAATTTGACCCCAAGTCCTGTCTACAGAGGAGTTCTGCAGGGAGTAGGGCAGTGGTACAAGGGATGGGGCTCAGGAGACTCAAGCTCCCCTCTAAAAGTCATTCCACACACTATTATATTTTACGGTGCACCAGAGTGTCAGTTCAGCATATTACTGACCACTTGATCATATGTCAACTAAAAATTACTTCAACAAAATACATTTTTTGAATTTTTTAATTCATTGTCAGATGTTACTGAATCCAACCAACAGACTGTAACTGGTGATGAAAAGGTAAGTACTGGTATTTAATATCAAATTTTAGCCCCTAATTCAGTCAGATCAGGGGTTACAATATGAATACACCTGGAGCCAATTTCATTAAGCTGTAAGCAGAGAATTTTGCTTAGCAAATATTTTTGCTAAGCAATATAAAACAGACTACCAGCGAAAATGCATACATTTTGTATGAAAGTTTGGCTGGTAACCAAAAATATCTGCTAATAAGCAGCTCTGAAATTGGCTCCAAGGCCCAATGTTATAGAGTCACTCACTAAGCAGTAAATTCATTGCTTATTGTATGTTGTCTATTTCATAGCACTGGGCCCAATGTTATAGAGTCACTAAGCAGAAAATTCATTGCTTATTGTATGTTGTCAGTACTGCTAAAACCAATTAAGCCGTAGTAAAAGGCATGCTATAATTACTTACCGGCTTGTATTGCTAACAAATGAGTGACGCAACGTACATTTAATGAACATGCACACCTCTCTCTGAGATTTCTTGCTAACTCTTGTGAAATACAGTACATCTAGCACTATAATTACTTACCGGCTTGTATTGCATGCTAGCAAATGAGTGACACAACGTACATATAATGAACATGCACCTCTCTCTGAAATTTCTTGCTGACTCTTGTGAAATACAGTACATCTAGCACTATAATTACTTACCGGCTTGTGTTGCTAGCAAATGAGTGACGCAACGTACATATATAATGAACATGCACACCTCTCTCTGAAATTTCTTGCTAACTCTTGTGAAATACAGTACATCTAGCAGATGATTTTTCCTGACTATAAATAGCAGAAAAATCTTGCTTGCCAATAGGCATCACTGTGACATTGGACTCATATATGGCAGGCATTGATTTCACTGAAAATGAGTTTGGTCTGGCAAGTAAATGATGAAACAGGTGACAATCTAAAATGTTAAGACTGTTTGTGGTGACACCATGTGCAAACATTCTCTTTTGAGTAGTAATTAGTTCTGAAAAGAACTGGTGGTTACAACTCAAAGTTTCGATCAGTATGCTATGATCGTCTTCAGGAGAATGAAGATGATCAGAGCATACTGATAAAAATACTGATTAAAACGTCAAGTTGTAACCACCAGTTCTTTTCAGAACTAATAAGAGAATTTTTTACATGACGTCGCCGCAAACAGTCTTTACTTCTCTCTGTCACCATGCAAAGCTATCAATCTTATCTAAAATGTTAATTTCATTGTTAATTTCACATTAATTACAGAGACTGTTAGAATCAGAGACAAATAAGAAGAAGCTAGGTCCTGATTCATATGGGTGAGTTTATTTTATCAGCTTGTTTTCCTTAGATAATAAAGTGTTAGGATTGTGTTGACATCATTGTGCAATTAATTTCTCTTGAGTTATGGAGGTTCTGCAAACAACCGCTGGTTTATACCAATGTTTTGATCAGTATACTCAGATCATTTTTGGGAGAATGTAATAAGTAAACTTGAGACATTGTCATAGACTTCTATATGAGCTGTTTATTGATACATGACATGTACTCTGTCCATGTTCCAGACTCAGAACCCCTATCTCACACAGAACCAAGCTTTGATGAAGATATTTTGCTCTTAAAATTACAATTTGATTTCAACAAGACAATTACTTTATAGCATAAATTGATATTCTAAATAAAGAATTAGACTGATTTTAGTCTTGCTCTTCTATGTACATTCTATGTGTTTCTATCAGTTTGCCTTTGAGAAATATCATGCTAGTGTTTGACAACATGAGACCACTTACTCTTAGTGGCCATATATATTTTATTTTATTTTATTTTATTTTAGTATTTTTTGTTTCTTTTATTTCCAGACCCAACATGGTGATTCATGTCTGTGACGAGGCCAAAAATGGTATGTACTTAGTTTTAAGTAGATCAACATATATTGGACTAGTTTTTAAATATTCTTGCTTATTAGTAAAAGCTGAATTTTATTAAACAGTTTCTTCCATAAAAGATAGACCATTATGTCAGGTGAAGTGGATGCCATTTATTGTATGACAATACACTATGAAACGGGAAACGTCTGAAATCCTTTTGTAAGTATCAAAATGTCTAAAATTGCATGGGGATTTAATTTAATCCCAGTGTTTGTTAGCAAATGTCTGAAATTTAAGACATTTGCTAACAAAGAGAGATTAGGAGGTCAGAT
This sequence comes from Zoroaster sp. YZ-2022, assembly GCA_029582265.1. Lineage (NCBI taxonomy): Eukaryota > Metazoa > Echinodermata > Asteroidea > Forcipulatida > Zoroasteridae > Zoroaster > Zoroaster sp. YZ-2022. Next base: position 58,365,051 of record CM055818.1, read on the forward strand.
CTTGTAGCCCAAATGTCTGAAAAGTAGTCATGACATCGAAATTTAATCCATCACCCGAGTCCATTCATGAAATGTCTGAAATTAATAATAATAATAATAATAATAATAATAATAATAATAATAATAATAATAATAATAATAATAATAATAATAATAATAATAATAATAATAATAATAATAATAATAATAATAATAATAATAATAATAATAATAATAATAATAATAATAATAATAATAATAATAATAATAATAATAATAATAATAATAATAATAATAATAATAATAATAATAATAATAATAATAATAATAATAATAATAATAATAATAATAATAATAATAATAATAATAATAATAATAATAATAATAATAATAATAATAATAATAATAATAATAATAATAATAATAATAATAATAATAATAATAATAATAATAATAATAATAATAATAATAATAATAATAATAATAATAATAATAATAATAATAATAATAATAATAATAATAATAATAATAATAATAATAATAATAATAATAATAATAATAATAATAATAAGGACTTATATGCGGACTTAGCGCGTATCCACCAACTAAGTGGTGCTCAAGGCGCATTCTTTTACGTGCATTACACAACACACGGGACCTACGGCTTTACGTCCCATCCGAAGGACGAAGCAATTATGGTTAAGTACCTTGCTCAAGGACACAAGTTGTGCAATTTCAGACATTTTGATACTTACAAAAGGATTTCAGACATTTCCTGTTTCAAAGTGATATCTTCTAAATTTTCAAAGAAAGGCTGTGAAAAGTGGATACATATAAAAAGTTAAGATATTGTTGTTGTTTTTTCATAGCTATTTTAGATTTTTGATTTTAATGTCGCAGTTTTCTCAATTCTTTGTTCCGCAATTTTTAATTTTTTAAATTTAATTTGTACAAAATACCTCAGTATATGTCCATATGATTTCTCTTCCTTTTTCTTGCAGTGAAGAAAGATTTCACCTGTCCACGAGACCTCCTTGTCTCTGAGATGCGCTATTTTGCTGAATACCTCTCCAGTGACACACAACGCTGGGAGGAAGTGGATATATCAGTTCATTGTGATGTACAAATCTTTCACTGGTTGATGTCTTATGTCAAACGCAATTGTCCCGGATCACAAACAAGAATAATTCCAAATCTTGGTAGGTGATTATTAATTGCATTTACTTTCAATAGTTTTTATTTCGGGCATGAGAATCAAATGGTCAGTAACAACATTTGTTTATACATTGTGGGGCAAACACTATTTAGTGTGTTTAACTGAACTACAAGTGAAAGCATATTGTGATCTGTTATACTCCAGGGATAACTAACCCAAATCCTCCAAAATTCTCTTTGCTAAAAAAATAAAGTGAAGGATTTTGAAGGATTGAGGTTATATGCTACATGCTCTTTGCTAACGTGAAGAATTTTGAAGGATTTTGAAGGATTGAGGTTATTATTAGGCATACTTGCCTTTCCATGGTACATGTACATCCATGTTTGTTGTAGTGATTGCAAGGTCAGTGCTTGGGTCAGTGGACACTGTTTATTGCTCTATGCATGCAGGGAGGGTCCCTGGCCATGTACATGTATCACATATTAGAAACACATGTGTGCATATATGTCATGTGCTTGCTTTACTACTGAAGGATTTTGGAGGTTCAGGTTATGTGTAAGCAAATGGGCCTAGGGAGTTAGGAAGGATTCAGGTTATGTGTAAGCAAATGGGCCTAGGGAGTTAGTGTTAATCATATCATTAATGATATCATTAATGATATCATTAAGACTAATGTACCCATAATGACCATCTACTTGAGGTACCATTGTGATAGATCCTTATGGCTGTATAATCATTTTGTTTTGCCCCCTTTTCTTCTACAGAACCAAGCAATGTGATATCCATACTGATCTCATCAGACTTCTTGCAAATGGATTCTTTGGTGAGTTTTCTTCATAACTGATTGGAGTAACATTTAAGTTATATCACCAGTAAATAAAATCACAATGTCTTAACATTTTTGTAAAGCACTTTTTTGAAAATATTTATTGACAAATTAATTTTCAAAATCAATGTAATTGGCCTTACGTTTCAAACCTAGCAGGTTCTTTCTCAAAGGCAAATTAATTTTCATTTAATGTACTGAAAATTTAAAGAACAAGTTTAGGGTTAATGTAAACTCAGTTTTGTTATTTGGATTTTGACTTTATTTCAGAAAGATTTTGTTTTGTTTTTATCAATCTTTTTAGGTGAGCGAGTGTGTAGAATTCTGTCATAAGAACATGAGTGCGATTGTAGCTACACCATGTAATATGAACTGTATCAATGATAAACTATGTTCAAGGTAATTAATCACAGTCACTCAATCATGAAATTACATTGCTTAATTGTTCAGACACTTTTCTACTTTTTATCTATACTGAACAGCAAAAGAAACGCAAGTCCGAGGACAGTAAAAGAAACGCAAGTCCGAGGTCTTGTCAAGTTTTCAAACAGAAGACAAACCATTTTGATTCTAATCACTCATTTAATGAAAAATGCTTTCAATTTTTCAATGTGAAAATCTTGCAATGCAATTTCAAAAGTCACTTTCAGCTCACAAATTGAAAGCATTTTTCATTAAATGAGTGATTGGAATCAAAATGGTTTGTCTTCTGTTTGAAAACTTGACAAGACCTCGGACTTGCTTTTGCTGTCCTCAGACTTCAGTTCTTTTGCTGTTCAGTATATTTTAGTCTTTCAGTCACTTAACCCTCCTACAATCAGTGAAATCTTTTAAGCAAGCCATGCAGTACTACAAGCCATTGCTATGGTAGGCAGTGGCTCCTCATAGCTATACTGCATAGTAACATAATGCTTCATATGTCTGTTGGTTTTAGTGGTTTGTGATTGACATATTGCAGGGCATATTACTTTGTTCCAGACTCAATGGCTGGTGGTAGGTTACTATGGAGAGTCTGTGTTTACAAAATAACTACTGAAAATCCCGATGGGGGCTTGGTATGGTTTATTGGTCTCAATGGCTGATGGTGAATTACTATTGGGAGTTTGGTTACAGTATAACCTGCTAACAATAAGGTCAACTGTGGTATACATGTGTCTTTGTATGCATGTATGTACATTGGAGATTACTTCAAAGGGTCAGTGTGGCTTATATGCACAAACAATGTGTACAACACATTGGACATTTAGTGATTTAGTGGTTTACAGTGGCCTCTATGTGTAGGAGGGCTAATGTGATTGATTGTAACTGTATTTTTAGATATTTTCTAGTTTCTATGGCTATTGCATGATTGGTGCTCTTTCTTAATGTTGTATTATTTGTTTAATTATCTTCCAATAATGCAAAAAAAAAGTCTCTAGTTTCTGGTCTGAAAGTGCGTTGCCGCAGACCAACATCGCCATTTTTAGTTTTATTATTTTGGTATAAGACGATCTCTAATTGCAGTTAAAATTGCTGGATCGAGTGGAATTCTGCCATACTGTGTTTTAGACTTTCACATAGGGGCATGAAAGTTTGTCCTATTAGTGCCGCTTTTTGCAACCACCATGCTTTGTATATATATGGGAAATTTAATCTGGTTCCATTTGCAGCATATACATGTATCACGTATTTCACTGGTTGGCAAAAAAAAAAAAAAAGATCACCAAAAAAGCACGTAACCACTCAGATTTTGAAACCGACCAGAAACCAGAGACTTTTTTTTTTTTTTTTTTTGGCCTTAGATATATTGAGCTATTTTCAATAACAAACCCGCCTTCATCTCTCTACACACTTCTGACTGCAGGCCTGTGATTTCTCAGGATTTTTCATGATTTCTGACTGTAGTTTACAAATAATTATGTCTCAGTTATGCAGGCTTACTTCACCGTTGCCATATCCACTCCAGAAACCATTCATTACACTTATAATAATAATAATCTAATTTGTACTGCACCCACTCCATTCGAAAATTTTCTTAGGCAAAATTATTTAAAAAGTGAATTTCAGCTACATTTGCAAACAGATGTGGATGTACCCTCTTTCAATGATAATTAAAGATAATCTTTCTGATATGCTAATAGCTTTTTTCTTTCTTTTGAATATTCAGAATAGCTGATCTATTTGCTTTTCTTTCTTTTGAATATTCAGAATAGCTGATCTATTTGCTTTTCTTTCTTTTGAATATTCAGAATAGCTAATCTATTTACTGACTTGGAAGTGGATGAGATCAAAGACCGTAAGGATAAATTCAAAAGGTACTTTTATTTCTTAAAGGGTTTTTAGGTCCTCTGATCATTTTCTTATCTTGATTTAGTTTTGTTTCAGTTAAGTATTATTTTTACCTTCAAACTTATACTTTTTATCAATTTATCTAAAGTGAATTTTCATTTCTGGCATACAATTTTTACAAAGAATTTGCATTATTGCCATTATATGAGATGGTGCAGCATTTTGAAATTCCTTAAACACAATCTGACATTCTTTGTGAGACAGATCAAAAATCACATATTCAGTCAAACTTTTCAATGATTTCCAGGTCGCATAGTAGATATTTTTCAAGATACAATGCCATACAAGTTATTGCATTATTATAGGTTTACATGTTTAATTACAATGTTGTAGTGTTTTCTGAACAAATTGGTGATTCCCCAAAAAGATAAAAAATCAAGATACAACAGTGTTGCCTTGATATTTTCCTTGTAGTTTAGAAAAGTTTGCATTGGTAAATTATTTAATGAGTTGTAAAATAATGTTGGTACTGAAAAAAAAAATCCTGTGATTTGATAACTTGACATGTCGATCAGTATGCTCTGATCGTCTTCACGAGAATGCTGCATTCGTGAAATTATAAAATTTACTTCGTTATTCTGCAAACTTTCTTAGATTATGCTTCCACCAAATGAAGCTGGTCCAAGTCTTTTTGATATTTTCTTTGTTTTTCATTTCAACAGTAAGCTGATTTGTAAGAAAATTGAGGGCATGTTTGAAGGCACTAAACCTGCAGCCACTCTATACAGGTAGGAGATATATAGAAAAACAAGTCTGTATCAAGCCACGTTTGCTCATCAGGCTAGTCTTTGTCTCTGGTTTTGTTGGCATGAAACAACTGAGAATATGTCTATATACTCCCTAAATAGGGAGCTGTAATGTCTTGAGGTTTATACTATGTCTATTTGCGGCACAAATTAGGGACACTGTTGAGACTGTATAATGGTTTTGATGTAACAATCGAACATGGTTTATTTGACCCTTGACATTCGATGGAGTGCCTAATGAGGATACTACATCCCTCTTCACCTTGCTTTGAATTACCACAGTGAACAAAATAAACGGTTAAATAATTAAATGAAGTGGCTCAGGTGTGTTTCACTTTTCTTTTGCACACAGGTACATATTTGCAACATGTTCCAAAAAGAGTTGTTTTTTTAATAGACTGAGCGAATAAATTTTACTAACAGGGTTCAGGAGAGAGTTAATACATGTGAAACTTGCCATGGTGAAAACACTTGTAAAATCACAAAGTCAAACCTGAGAAATTTAAGATTCTGGAATACAAATAGGAATGCAATTATCAAACTACTGAACCTTTCCTTTTTTTTTTTTTTTTTTTTTTTTTGTAAACAAGAAACAAAAAAAACATGAGCAAGAAAAATGCAATAAGTCGAAACACTGCAAGGAGTTGCTGGGACAAGTGGCAGGTTTAGTTCATAATATAGTCTTTGAAACGTGCTGGTGGGTGATGTACTCTAGGTGGGTTTCTGCGTGGAGCACATATGCGTGGTTGTGTGGGCGTGTCAGGCATGTTATCGAGGTCAGAGTCATCCGAATCAGACATTGCCTGAGATTGATCGTTAATGCGTTTGAAGCGAGAGATATTGCGAGTGACTGTGTGTGTCCCATGTCGTGCTGTGATAAGCGATCCTTTCTTGTGAGTGACTGTGTAGGGCTGCATGTGATATGGAGTTTGGTCTTTGCAACCATACCGTCACGACGTTACTTCAGCACTGTGTCACCCTGATTGATGGTTTTGGGCTTAGCATGTTCGTTCTTGTCAGCGTGATGCTTTCATCGCCTCTTTCCTGCGTTTGTCAGTGCGACTGATGTCAACATTGTGAGTCGGCGTGTAGGTTCTGGTAGGCGAGTGCGTAGTGATCTACCAAAAGAAGCGTGGCAGGCGGAGCGCCAGTTGTAGCATGTGGTGTTGCGCGGTAGTTGCGGAGGAACTGATAGAGGCTTTGCCTCCATGGTTTGTGATCTGCGATTGCAGTGCGATAAGTTTTTTCAGAGTTTTCATGAAGCGTCAACCTCGCTGGTTTGCGGCGTGGCCATCGTGGTGTTACTGCGGTGTTGAAAACCAAGATAGTCTGCGAAGTTGGCAAACTCGGCACTGTTGAATGGTGGGCCGTTGTCGGTGCGTATGACTTGTGGCACACCGATGCGAAAATGCGATCGAAGTTTGGAATCACAGCTCGTGCGGAGGTTGATGAGACGATCTCTATCTCAGGAAACGACTATAGTCATCTATGACAACAAGAAGATGTTCACCAGTTGGAGATCACAGAAATCAACACTGACCTCCAACCATAGGCCTTTAGGAGTGGGGACATGTGTAGTGGAACTCTGGTGTTGTCCACCGTTGTTGCTTAGCACGGAAGACAGTCGCTGATGACTTTCTCAACAAGACGGTCGATGCCAGGAAACCACACTTTCTCTCCCGGAGGAGTTGTTTAGTCTTGGTCATCCCCTGGTGGCCCTCGTGGGCTATGTTGACAATTTTCTGTGTGAGCGAATGGGGAATAACAATGCGATTGCCACGAAGCAGAAGATCGCGATCGGTTGTTGTTGTGAGTTCAGCACGGACTTTGTGCAGGCTGCGTACGATATCACTGGCTTGCCGGGTTGTGCGGTTGCCTGAGAAGTCTGTCCCAATCGCCAGTAACGAGGGCATTGATACAGGATTGGAGGATGTCATCTTGTTGCGTTGCAGTGCGTATGTCGATTTTTTACTGTTTTGGGTACTGCATTCTCAGCAACAAAATTGGCGTGCTCTTCAGCCAACTTTTCTTCCCTGCTGGTTGCTCGTGTGTGTTTCTGCGGATGGCGTGACATGTAATCAGCAGGGTTGAATTTACCGGCTGATATTCAGCGGTGAAGTGGTACTCTTGCAACAAGCACCCAGCGTTCAATCGTGCTGGAGCATGAGTGTTCGGATTGTTAAACAGTGTGACCAGTGGTTTATGGTCGGTGATGACGACGAACGTGCTTCCATACCGTAAAGGTGAAAATGCAAAATGGCCCAGGTTATGGCCAAAGCTTCACGCTCAGTCTGCGCAGTATCGTTGTTCAGCAGGCGTTAGCGATCTGCTAACAAGTGCGACGATGGATAGCTCATTGTCGTTGTTGCGTTGAGCGAGAATACCAGCAAGACCAACAGGACTGGCATCAACGATGATCCCAGTCTTCTTGGTTTGATCGTAGTACGCCATTGTGCAGCAATGCGAAACACGGTGACAGATTTGTGCTAATGCTTGCTGCTGTTCGGTTCCCCAAGACCAAGGTGCTGCGTCCTTAGTCAGCTTGCGGAGCGGAGCAGAAATGGTAGCGAGTCGGGGATGAAGCGACCGCAGTATGTGACAAGTCCAAGGAGGCTGCGCCGCTTGCATTTTGGGCTCCAGATATGTCCTGAATGGCTTGCACCTTCTTGGGGTCAGGTGAAACACCTTCAGAGCTGAAGCGTGTCCAGTATTCAACCTTGTTTGTGCTGACTGTACACTTATCTTTGTTGAGTGTTAGGTTCCGCTCACGGAGTCGGTGAAGAGCAAGCTTTCAGGTCTAGAGTCGTGCTCTTGTTGAGTACTACCGAACACGAGAATGTCGTCGCTAATGTTGAGGGGCGTGCCGAGCCCTTGTAGTGCGGTGTTGATCAGGTTTGGAACACTTCAGCCGCTGAACTGACGCCAAAGTTTAAGCGTTTGTAGCGATACAAACCAGCGTCGTGGAGAGAATACTGTTAGGTAGCGTGACTCAGGAGCTAACTCTGTTTGATGATAACCTGCATTGAGGTCGAGTTTGGTAAACAATGTGGAACCATTGACACAGCTATGATATCATCAATTGTCGGAGTAACATGGTGTTCTCGTTTGATCGCCTTGTTTACATTGCGCATATCCAACACATACGAATTTCACCAGGTAAGCTTTGGTTTCTCCACAACATGAATAGGTGAAACCCATGGGGTGAGGTTCATCTCGTACAGGCTCAATGACGTCTAGTTTGCAAAGCTTTGCGAGCTCTGCCTCAACTTTCTTTCTTATGTGAAAGCGGTGTTGTTCGGCGATGGGGCAGAAGCGATTGGCTGGACAGACTCATCCACATGGGTTTGCACTGAAAGTTTGCGAGTTTGCCGATGCCAGCGAACCCGTCGGCGTACTGGTCAAACAGTGGCTGTGCTGGAGTGGAGTCAGTGGGGTGAATGTTATCACAGCGACATGAACAATGCCAAGTTCTGATGCAGTCGATGAAACTGAGCAGCGTTTCCCCTGGCTGGTTTGTTCACGAAGAACGTTGTTGTGACAGGGACGACTTGTAGGCCACGGATACGATTGAGCGATGCCTACGATAGCAAGTGGAATTGTACTGCCGTATGCGAAGACTTTCGTGTGTCCTTGTTTATGAAGTACTGGAGCAGAGGGGTGTGTTATACATCAACACACACATAACGCTAACAGATGCACCAGTGTCAATGATTGCTTTCACTGGTGTTCGATCGATGGTGACAGTAACAACGGGTTGTCTGAGCGTAGGTGGTGTATGCACACCAAACACATACTCTTCATCATCGGAGGTTGGGCTTGAGTCATTATCACCGGCAACGACATGCACTTGAGCTTTGGAGTGACGCTTTCCCCGAATACCGCTAAGACAATGTTTAGCGAAGTGGTTGAGTTTCCCACAGGAATGGCAAGTGATACCCTTGGCTGGGCACTGTTGTTTGTGGGGGAAGGAGCCACCGCAGTTACGACATCGTGTAGATTGCTGTGGTCAGCTATGCGTGCAAACTTGTCCAGATGGTACAAACTTGTCTGACTGTTGACTTGAAGATTTGCTTGAGGATTGCTTATCCTGTGAACTGTGTCTGCACTGGGATGCAGGCGCGTTGCTCTATCACCTCGCCTGTGAATCAGATAGTTCATATGCTCGGGGCTGTGGCCAACAACTTAGGCAGCGTTAAATCCGTTTCCGAGTGCATACCTGCGCAGTTTGGAGGATGTGCACCCGATGTATTATTTGTGACTTGACTTCTGAATCAGTGTCATGAAAATCACACTTCTGTGCCAGCTGTTTGAAGCCGGTGAAAATGTGCAGATTGACTCTTCAAGTGCCTGGTTGGTTTCACGAAACACGAAGCGTTCATACTCAATGTTTCTACGTGGGGAGAAGTACTTGTCTAACTGTTCTTTGGCTGTTTTGTAGTCCGACCCAGTGTCGCTGAGAGTGTCGAAAATGTCCATAACTTCCTGTCCTGCATAATGCAGGAGCAGTGCCCTTTGTTGTTTATCATCACCGACATTGAAGGCAACAAAAAGGTTCTCGAGCCTCTTAACGTATTTCTGCCACCGCACACCAACGTTTGTGGGGGTCAGTGTGTGGCTGAAAAGTCGGGAAAAGTAGGCAGATTTGTAGCGGACATGTTGACTGAAATTGGCGGCGGTATATGTCTTGTGCGTTAGTTATCGGCTATCGCGACGTCGGCTTGATGGATACACGTTGAATTTATCGCAGTTAATCGTAAATAACTCTGAAACTTACTCAGTTTCGATGTTAAGACAAGGCGATTCTTCCTCTACGAAGGTTCACGATCCCATCCTCGTCGCCAATTGTAATGTCTTGAGGTTTATACTATGTCTATTTGCGGCACAAATTAGGGACACTGTTGAGACTGTATAATGGTTTTGATGTAACAATCGAACATGGTTTATTTGACCCTTGACATTCTATGGAGTGCCTAATGAGGATACTACAGGAGCCAGATTGAAGGTTACTTCCCAAACTATTGTTGGTATTCATTTATACTCCTAGGTGAACAGAAGCAATTTTGGCATCTTGCTCAAACTCTAAGGCACAAGCACCGTGGTTGAATCCAGGATTCTAACTCACATTGTAGAATGTATGAAGCAGGTTAAGTTAAACCAAAGTTAGCTATACAGATGTACATTGCAACACATTAACTCAAATAGATTTGTGCTATGAATTTGTTTACACTGTTTATTTTCTTCCTCTTTACATATTTTGCAGATGTCAGTATTGTAGCGTCTCCTGACATCAGAACTCCAATCCAAACTGAAATGTATCCCAACTAGGTAAAGAGACTCTTCAAATCTAATGAATACCGTTCAAATATCCCTCAATTTTATTTATTTATATACAGAGCAATAGATAATTGGCATAAGTGGACTGCCCACGAAAGCTAAGGCCACCCTCGATTTAATTTTTATGTATATATATATATATATACCAGGGCTTGATCCTAGCTACTCGGCAGAATATGGTTTGGCCTCTGACCTGGCACCATAGAAGCAATATATAATTTATAGTGGACCGCCCACCACCTTAACAGGGGCTGGTTAGCTCTGTTGGTAGAGCACTTCGTCTCACGGTATTCGAGAGGTCGCGGGTTGAGTCGGCATCAGTCAACTTTCTTTGCTCGCTTCCTGCTTATATATATATAAGCGAGCACAGAAAAAGATGCGGACTTGGAACCCCACGACCTCTCGAATACTCGTCTGAGTGCTCTACCAACTGAGCTAACAGCCCCTATGTTGGTGGGCGGTCCACTTATGCCACTTATGCCAATTATCTATTGCTCTATACAAGGAGTCAGAGTCCAAACCATATCTGCCGAGTAACCAGGATCAAGCCCCAGTTAAATGCAAACAACCTGGTAATGTCAGTAGCGGGGATCACACAACGGGACACAAGCCGTTTACGTGGTTTATTACACAAAGTAGATTTATATGGAGAAACTGAGCCTGAATATTATATAAATGGGTAGCGAGCAAAGAAAAATTGGCTGATGCGGACTCGAACCGCGACCTCTTGAATGCAAATACGAAGCTCTACCAACTGAGCTAACCAGCCCCTATGTTGGTGGGCGGTCCACTTATAACAATTATATATTGCTCTATGGTGCCAGGTCAGAGGCCAAACCATATCTGCCGAGTAGCCAGGGATCAAGCCCTGGTATATATATATATATATATAAATTAAATCGGGAGGGTGGCCTTAGCTTTCGATCCAAACCGGACCTTCATCAGAGGCTTTGACAAAGTACAAATATAAAAAACATCCATTTATATATATATATATATATAATTCGAGAGGTCGCGGGTTCGAGTCCGGCATCAGCCAATTTTTCTATGCTCGCTACCTGTTTATATATATATATATATATATATATATATATATATATAAAATGTAGCGGTCTGTCTTGAAGTAGAGTGCTCAATGCCACATAGACAGAGCATATTATACTTGTAGTAAAACTAGTGGAACGCTGGTAGTTGTAACTCCGAGTTTCACGCGTTATGCGATCATCAGACAACTGATAGTCACCAAGTGATTACTCCTATATATATAGGCCTACACGTGCGTAAGGACTGCAACTGCCGCAAGAAAGACCTATGCCCTCTACAAGGAAAGTGCCAGGCCAGCAACATCATCTACAATGCCGAAGTTAAGCAACCAAACAACTCTCAACTGTACATAGGTCTCACCGCGCCTCCATTCAAGCTAAGATCGGCAACCACACACAGTCTTTCAGGCATGATGAAGTACCAGAACAGCACGGAACTCTCCAAGCACATTTGGCAATTGAAAAGGAACAAGAAACCATTCACCATCAACTGGTCGGTAGCCTGTAGATCTCAAGCATACAACAGCAGCGAAGCAGTGCAACCTTTGCCTCACAGAGAAGCTCTCCATCGCGACAGAGGATACTCCTGAACAAACGACCAACTCATATCAAAATGCCATGAAAACAAGTTCTACCTCTGCAACTCAAAAGCGATGACACGGAGGAACAGTACCGCTAATTTAACAAACCACACACTGCCAACAAACAGCTTACACAAGGCCGCAAACAATAGGTAATTACCACGTCAATGAGCGAGTAACCTGTACATGCACGTGTGAGGCCTATATATATAGGGGTAATCACTTGGTGACTATCAGGTTGTCTGATGATCGCATAACGATGGAAACTCGAGTTACAACTACCAGCGTTCCACTAGTTTTACTACAAGTATATATATATATATATATATATATATATATATATATATATATATATATATATATATATTTTTTTCACCTATAGGCGCGACAACTCCCATATAAACGTGCACAAAAATTTCCCTCTTACCTTTCCCTTTTTTATATATCCTCCAACCCCAAAACTCTGGAAATAAGATGTTTACACTAATTAGAGAGCTAAGGAAGCGATGATTTTTAGACTTTATGACAAAATTATGACTTTAAAGGGTAGCTGAGCGTTAGGCGACCGGCAGCAGTCGCCTTAGCATGAGAAATAACAATTTCTATAGAAGTCGGTCGCCCTATGTCCGAACAAGTAAACATATATATATATATATATATTATTTTTTAGAGTAGATAGTCAAAGTGTTTGTTAATTTTCTCAGTCAAAACATGTCAATGAATGTATCTAGTAATTTTTATGAATATCTAGTAATTTTATGAATTTATTTTGTAATTTAAGAAGAAAACCCTAATCATTTACAAATGGCAAGAGTATATAGGAGTAATCACTTGGTGACTATCAGTTGTCTGATGATCGCATAACGTGTGAAACTCGGAGTTACAACTACCAGCGTTCCACTAGTTTTACTGATATATATATATATATATATATATATATATATATATATATATATATATATATATATATATATATATATATTATTTTTTAGAGTAGATAGTCAAAGTGTTTGTTAATTTTTCAGTCAAAACATGTCAATGAATGTATCTAGTAATTTTATGAATATCTAGTAATTTTATGAATTTATTTTGTAATTTAAGAAGAAAACCCTAATCATTTACAAATGGCAAGAGTTGATATTTATGCCAAACATTTCCTGACATTTTAATGAATTATTTGTCTTTTTGTTTGTTTTTTGTGGCTGCTAGGATGAGCATTAACAGACAGGCAATGTGGCTTACCATCATCAAAGGTAATTATTCAATCAGTGGAATAGATCACAACATTCCTGTGTATGTTGTAATGTGCAAACCGATGACTAATACATCTACATAAAGACTTAACTGTAAAGACTTACAAATAATGTTGACATTACACAACTGTACAAAAAGTAAAAAAGAATGGACATCTAAAAAGGTATTGC
>CM055818.1:58378967-58435605 GCA_029582265.1 Zoroaster sp. YZ-2022
ATAAATTTAACCTTTCTCCCAGTGCAATTCCGTTCTTTCAATAATTTATTTCAAAGATAGTGATCTCGTTTATTGATATTAAATAGTACCCAAGTTGCTTATTGTAAATGTGTATTATTTTTTATGGTTGTTTCTGTAGTTTAAATTAGATATGTGTTGTTTATTTTGTATTCATTGCTGTTGACCCAATGCTAAACACATTTCATGTATTTGTATTATATGATGAATAAATGGAACCTTGAACCTTGAACCTTGAAATGCCAGTATTGCTATAGCAAAAATAATAACAAATTATACAGAAACCTTACCTTTTGTAATAAACAAACCATTAAAACTAAATGAAATGTTCATCATTGGTATTTCTGATAATGAACATCAACTTCAACCTCCTGTAACACTTTAACATTAGATCTCTTGAAAATGTATGTGAAAAATCTGTGAAAATTTATTAAAATAGGTGCTCCCCTCGTTTTCTCTAAGATAAAAGCACTTTGGACAAATTAATTTGGAGTATTAGGCATGTGTCCCAACCAAATAAAATTTTGATAATATAAGAATCTAAACCAAAATAGAAGCTTCACTTTCACCATTTTCTTCCTGTCAAATATGTGTACAGTATGTAATCAGGGGTTTCACATAAATGCCATAATTGTCATCATGATTGTGTTCATTATGTACACGTGTACATCATGTTAATTCATTGTTATGTCTACCGATGGCAATGCAAATTAATATTGATCCATGAGATTAAGAATACTCACCCAGAATCCACCATGTCCAGGTAGATGCTGCGCGCAAGCACCGGTTTGTTCAGTCTATGCCTTTCTCCATAGTTGATCGATGCCTAATTCTATCAAGCCTAATAATAAGCATTTTTTCCTAATTGTTTGGCTCAGCTAGTGGTACTGGTGAGTCATGTACCTTGACTCCCCCACAATATTCATGACCGATGCAAAACAACAACACTGAGGACCCACACGAAATATAACTTCCTTGGCAAGCATCAAAACACTTGAAATTAAATAGGTTTTTTCTACAAATGTCTGTTCGTGCTAACAGTGTATGACTAGTTAAGAATAATGTTATTTGTTCTAATTTCTATACAAAAGATACTGTGACACAAAACCATGCAACAAAAGACAGTTCAATGATGGGATTGCAGCGACGCGTCGCGACAGGATATCCACTGCAGCGCGAAGTGACTGTGTATGATTTTTCGGATACAGCGCGAAGTGACGCACATACTGCAGTTTCCCGGCTGCAAATTGACACCAATTGAAAATACTAATGCACAGTGGTAACACGAAGCTGACTCCCAAAAATGCGTGGTGCGTCAATTGGGAAAAAGTGTAAGCTTTTGTTAATTTTCGTTTCGTCGTCTGTTTTTTGTTTTAGTTCACCGAAAAATGCCTCGAAAAAAACATTCCGGTGATAGAAAATGGCATAAAGTTGATTTGGCTTCGTCAGCTTGTTATGTTCTGTTCATGTGTTAAGTTTGAAGGCTGTATATGCTTAGCGCGGATGCCTTTGACCACCGGACAATCGCCACCTGAGAAGAAGTAAAACAAAAAAAACAGTACAAAAAACAATAGGTGTTCGCTGCTGCGCGCTCAGACACCTAATAAACATGACACATTCTGGATGGTTATTAAACTACCACCAAACAAAAAGTGTTTTTTTCCGGTATTGATAGATCAGAATGGCTAAAACTGAAGAAAACTCAGAAGGGAAATGTATTCAAAAGGTCTTGGATTCATTCAAAGGGCTAAAACAAATTCACCCATATTGTTCCTTTCAATTTAGAAGACACTATGTTGCTTCGACTCGAGGTCGAGAAAAAATCTAAACGCCTTTAAAGCAAGTGCGATACTGCAATTTCAGTAGTTGCAATGTTGGTTTCAAATTAACAATGAATGAAGAAAGTGACCTAAAAGTAAAGGTTGATTTCAGTGGTAAGTTGAAACATCATAAAATGAACGACGCGCAAGGTTTGTCAGAAATACACAACGAGAATCACTAAAAAGGTCCTTAAATACAAAGAACCAAGACTCGAGCACAACGAAAACCCTGGAGGATACTAAGCGATCAGCAGTTTTTTTCTGGGTTGTCGAGATGAAGCCCCATACAAAACAGTCCTACAAAAAATTTCAAGTGAAGCCAAGAAGAATTATCCAAATTCTCGAATGAGAATGAAAACCAAGGCATTTTAAATATATTCAATAGGCAATTTGAGTTCAACTAGGCGTATCCCCAGGTATTCTTGAGATACGTTTCTGTTATTCCTCTGTAATACTTTTTCTCACAATACAGTGTTCATGTGTATCATCATATTTCCACCAGAGATATAATATATTTAGATGCAACCTTTTATAACCGATCAATTATGGATCAGTGTTCGCTCGTGATCGTCTCACTAACCATAACCACAGTGCACAGTGCCCCAAATTACATTCGCTTACTTTTTACATACCTCTCTTATACTCTGGGAGCAATCTATTTTATGGTCACAATGGCGTGAAACTACCTCTTATGTTGATGATAGAGCGAAGTTCGACTCACTACTTGCAAGCTTAAGAGTTTTCTCTCTGAAACAGTACATTACAGTACTTGGCATCGGTGTTACAGAATTGTTACAAGATTGGTCTGAAGGTGATGACCTGAAAAAGAGCGGTTGGGTATTCATGTGCCAGTCACTTCATGAAGAACATTGCAAAAATCAGGTGGAAACATTATAAGCAATAATTTTCGTGACGCAATGTACTGAAGATGGGGATTACCTAAAAATACGGCAGTAGTTTGAGTGACACCGATGAAATCATAGAATCTTTGGCAATTCTCACACATTCGAAATCAACAACTAACCTCATGAAATCTCATTTACAACAAGCTCAAGGGTAAAGTCAGGAAGACATAGACATTGCAACAGAAAATTATTTCTTTGATGATTGGGCAGATGAGGATTGTGGGGAAAACACCATTGGACATGAGAGTGACATAGGTTTACGTGAGTTAAATATAACCCAAGATGAAGTCTAAACTTCAAAGAAAACATGAACAAAAAACACAACCCCAAAAAATCAAAACGACGGCAACAACCTTCAATCACATAACAATGAACGCACATGCAAGTCCACACCAGAAACAATGAAACAGATGCGCATAATTACACAAAATCTGCTAGCAAAAACCAGTGATCAGTAACTAACCAACAATCCCCATCACTGGCCATGATGAAATTATTTCAAATGACGGGGTATCCTGTTGGTGGATTACTACTATTCAAGCATTTTGCGACCTTTTATCTCTAAAGCCAAGTTTGATGTTTCCAAATTTCAGGAAAGTATATTTCCTGTGGCGACAACTTATTCAGTTTGTTTGAAACTTTGAAGTTAGATACATCTGAAGCAATGTCATTTCATTTCCTTGTTCCCAACCAATAATACAGAGAGTGTGCAATGCAGATGAACATCAAATGTAATCAACAACAAGATGCTGCCGAATTCTATTCACAGCTAATGGTTCCTTTCCTAGGATCTTGTCTTACTGGTGAAGTAGAAATGTGCAAAAGTGTTATGTTATGTGCCTGAATCTGTGACAGAAACATGTGTTGTTGAAAATTCTACCTCAGGAATACTGACACTTGTTGCTTGCCAACTCGAAAATCAACCCTCATCGAGTGTTTCACAACTGCACTTCAATGACGAAATTGTAATATGATTGGCGTTGATTGTAGTTTTGTAATAGAAGCAATGTACTGAAATGTACGTAAGTTGTATTGTCAACTGCCCATCTTTACTTGTTTTTCCAATTCCTACAATTCCACGTTGTGCAAGTACGAAGGAAAACAGAAAAGGTGACAGCAAGCCTCCATCATCCCCGACACAGATATTGGATTTATCACGATACTGTCTTTAATCAAACTCCAGCAACGTATCGTTTGGCTTCAGTGATTGTCCATGAAGGGGGTTCATTAGAATGTTGACACTACAATATATTTCATTAGAGATGCTTGGCTGCAACATACAACTGGAGTTAAATGACGAGCATGTACCTAACACAAGCCTTCTTCGTTTCTCAAATCATATTTCCAAAACAGAATTTGTTTTCTACGAAAAAATTAACTCAAATGAAACCAGATATAAGTTTTTTGTCACACAAAAAAACTAGGTGTTCGGTTGAAGTTATAATGATGACGTCATCAATTCGAAGTGTTAGGAGAAAGTCAAATGTTAACGTCTGTTGAAAGGTTCTCATGCGAGAAGTTTATTTGAATACAATACAATACTGAATTTAGAAATTATTTTAATATTAAAACTTTGACTTCCGGTTTGGATAGGGAAGCAAAAATTCAAATTAGGGTCACACTTTGTGTCCATAAATAATTTTCGACAATTAACAATCATACAATGGTGGAAAGATTGTGAATTTACCCCATGTGGTTGTTGAGATATGATTGTTTTAAAAATATTAAACTTTGACTTCCGGTTTGGACAGGAAGTAAAGGTCAAATGGGGTCATGTTTTTGTAAATATTTTGACAATTAAACATCTGTACAATGGGTGCAAAACTGTGAATTTCACCTCTTGTGGTTGTTGAGATATGATTGTTTTTAATATTAAACTTGACTGCCGGTTAATATTAAACTTTGACTGCGGTTTGGACGGTTGGACACAGCTTTATCATTACACATTTGGCTTCGAGGTGAGGTGTGTGCAGGTCTTGTACAATACAATGACAAATTCGATCAAGTGTTATATTTAAATGTTTGGTTCAGTTTTTTAAAACAATATGCTTATAGGAAGAGACAACACAATGCAATTTGAGAGGACAACTGTAAAATAAAAAGAAACAAACAATACTGAAATGATCTTTCCGATTGTTACATGTATATGTATTTACATGTGTGTCATTAACTGTTTGAAATACTTTTCATGAATAGTAATGTTAAAGCGTTATTATTTAAAGGTGCAATATCTTCACGATCAACAGGGCAAAGGGAATCAGAGTTCAAGTTCTAGTTTAACTCAGGTACTGAAAATATAATACTCACATGATAAGGTCATATTCGCGTTGCTGCTGCTGCCATATAAAGTGAGCCAGTAATTTTGAGTCAACTAGGGCACATAATTCCATGGCCTGTTTCCTTTGTAGTAGAAGTCGGCTCCTTGGACTCGTGACGGATACTGTCTGTTTAACCAATTGTCGTTTATGGGATTGATGGTCAGTACTATCCCAATGCCGCATGTATACAAATAAATAGGAACTTTAATTGGGTGATCTGTGCAAAATATTCCAAGGCTGACACACCCATGCAATGAAGATTGGGGGTATGTCATTACTATGTTTATATGGCCCAACTGCCAGTGATTCACTGTCGGCAATATACATTTTACTAGAATCACCAACAGATATTGCTAAATAACTACATTTGTGAGGATGTTTGGGTCCAGTCACAAAAATAATTCCTCAGTACTCAGTTTTGTTCTAACATGTTAAAGAAATTCCTAGAAAGACCTAGATGTGTCTTGTAGGTCCTGAAAAAACAACTCCCTTTGAGGTGAAAAAGACTGCCTGAATAGGGATAAGTCCATATAAAATAATTTGAATAATGTGGGTAACTCCTTTGATGAATGGATAAACTTCAAATACTGGCCATCGGATCACAAAGTTACACAGACTCTAACACACCTTTGTAGCAGTAGCACAAATGGATATCGTTGATCTGAAATATAAAACCAATCATGTAAAAACAATATTAAATGTTTTTCTAAAGAGGGACGGAGAATAATGGGTCATGCTAACAAAACACACATAACTTAGAATACCCTTTAAATGTTATTATCAGGATGATGGATTGATGTAACTTCAGAAAATAACTCCTTCAGAACAATGCCTTTAAGTTAGGTTTTACAACGGAATAGAACTACATATGACGTATTCCTTCTCACTCCATGATGTGACTGTTTCTAATTATCTCAATAAAAAGGATATTTGTTTCTGCTCTACTTTAATGAGATACATTTAGTATAAACAAACCCAATGTTCCTAGCCATCACCACACAGTGGGGACATAAGTACTACTAGTATTTATATGAGGGAACTACAGACACTATGGTGTATTAGCTAAATTAACTTGTACTTCTCCAACGCGCATTACTCCACCGGATGTCAACCCGCATGCTGCAGGAAATATTCAGTAATAAATATTTTTCCGGGTTGGGAGTTGACCAAAATAAGTGTGGTGGTAGAAGTACGAGCACACTGATAAAGATTGACCTATTTCACTCCAGGCACCTTTATGTGGCACCATGTACCACATACCATTGGCCACACTAAGTTTTAACGTTAACCACTGGTTTTATGTAATCAATATCTATATAAATTATTATACTACTAAATGAACATACATCTATAATGAACATACATCTATAAAAAAGATTGAAAGTTTACGTACATTCAAACGGAAACCAAGTACAATAAAGACCACTTCCATTAATTGTAATACGGATTCTCAAATGATCTGTTAACGTAAAGACGTTAAAGCCATACCCATCATGTAGCCTACAAACTGAAGATTGATGATGAGCTTGAACAGTTACGATACTGCATTTGGATGTGGTGTCAACGCTGTCTCCGGGGTGCTGCATAGGCTGGAACTTAGTCTGAGCCATGATGTGTTGGAGTCACACATGCTGTAAAAATAATAGGAAGAAGTTTCGGAGATAAGTACATGGACCAAGAATAAAGTATTTGAAATTTCAGAAGTTCTAATTTATATGAATGAGGAAAATAATACATCACAGTGAACATGTGTACAAAATAGTAAGATGGTTTACAGAGTACATGGACCCAAGAATAAGAGAGTATTTGAAAGTTCTAAATTAAAATATAAAATAGGAAAAACAGTGTATAATTTTGGAGTAGCTGGACCATTGAAATTGAAAAAAAGGGGCATTGGTTGTTTTCAGAAATTGCACAATTATTCTTGACAATGTTTAGTATAAATTAAAGAGAATGTTCTACATGCGCCAAACTCACATCAAAAGAGAAGGTATTTAAGGAAATTGCCGAGTCTCATAATTTCATGTGAGAGATGTCTGAGAGAGGCCCTCCCAGGGAGCAGGACCCTAACAACTTATACCAAGTTAATGTCATGGATATATGTGCATTTTTCCTGTGAAATAATTGTCTATGTAAGTTGATTTGTATCTAAGAAGGGTAAAAAAAATTAAGGGAAATGCAGTGCAGTAAACAATCACTACTTGACATTAATTTGTGCACAAACTGAAGATTTTTGGAAAAGAAAAATATAAATTACAAAATATAGTAGGCATAAAATTTCAACTGAAAAATTACCATAGCCTCAAACAACTGAATTTTCCTATCCTTATTTACATTCTATTTCTAAATACATTTTAGTGACATCTGTTCATATTTTGTTAGAAAAGAGAGGGAGTTGTTTACTGTCCAAAGTATGTTCACGTTATTAACTAACGTTAACGTTAAGTTAAACACTAAACAGGCACAATGCAACTTCCACATTAGGATTTAACGTTACCACCAGCCAACCAACCAACGCTTAATAACAAATGGCTTTTCTTGTATAAAAAACACGAAGATAAATACAGAAATCCTCTTAACAATTAAATTCAAGATATTTCTGCCCTTTATGACTATGTTGGCGATCCATTTTACACTCCTCCTCAATTTCGTAGAAAAGAATTTGTGGGCACCACACGCAAACACCGTCGATTGTATTACATGTTACATGCACGACCATTCTACGAGTTGGTTTGGATGCACGAGCTGTTAATTGGAAGAGTTGGCACGAATTCATCAGTAATATCACATAATATTTCACACTCTTATTTTCATAAAAATACAATTTCTTTCTGAAGTAAATCAGGAAATATAACCGTAGCACTTTCCTTCAAAATGGACGTTTAAAATATTATTTCAGTATCTGTTTCTGCCGATTGAGGGCGACATACACTATTACCGTTCCGCCGGCCGGACTGTTTTATATGCCCCGCCCAGTCGATTGAGTATTGCGGACGTAGTGGAAATAACAGATTGCGTAAATTTTTTCACGAAAAGTGTGTTTCTTTTTTTACAAAAATGTCGTGTTTTCAGTACAAATAAATATCAAACTCAAACATATCCTCGTCTCTAATGTCACATATTTCACACTCTTTACACTCATGATAAACTACATACTTTTCACTGACTAAATCAGTAATTTTATTGATTTTTCAGATCCCTCGATATGATTTTTTTAAATTATTAAATTTTGAATTATCGTAATTCGATATCTGATGACCTAATCATGACGTCTCAAATTATGTTAAATCTACGTGTTAAGTTCTAAGTGTATGCCAAGTTTGAAGATCATGTGAAGTTTGCAAGTATGTGTTTTTTGTAGACAATTTATCCGGAGGAGGAGGAGAAGGAGGAGGAGGAGGAGGTGTTTCGGGTGCATACCCAAACACCTAATAAATATGTTGCTATTCAATGTTACGAAAAACTCAACATTATAAATGAGCACCCAACTAGCCAAACATTCAAAACCGTTTCAAAGAAATGTTTACCAAAATAATGGTCATTTTTGTGACATAATTTTGTTCCCTCTTCTATACAATAGTCATTTTAGTCTGTACATTATAGATACTATTTTTTTTTAAACGTGTTATGACTCAACTAGTTCAAGTCGCGATACACGGCAAAACATGGTTGTCCACAGGTGCATTCGCCGTTTTTCAGAAACGGTAGAATTAACCGCTATTGGAACACAATACCTGGTTGTTTTGAGGACAGAAAAATATGCAATAAAACAAGCCTCCTGCAGACAGCTTTCAGATTCATCAAGTTGTGGTGTGTTTTGCTGTTTTGTTTGCAGAGGAGTTATGCACCGGGAAGAAACTGGTGAAGACTGATAATCATGAAAGTCTAGGTTTCATATGATTATTCAATTACTTAAAAAAATCACAAGTGTTGATCCAGAATTACAAGTAGTTAAATCATTAATTGGCAGATAAATGGAAGTTAGTTGTTTTTCACACATCGTCATTGAAGTGCACGCAAGCTGTAACCAAGGTTGATTTTCAAACGTGCGTTTAATTTGAAGAGACCTGAATGGGCATTGTTTCATACGTTGTCATAGGTCATGATAATCTATATGCAAATATGTTCTTTCCCAGTATGTGAAACAGTACATTATTGTGCTTTAATATGTATTCGGATGTTCAAAGTATCGCTTGCAGACTTACAGTACATAATACTTTGTAATCACGTTTGTTATAGGCAAATAGTTTTCTTCAGTATATTCCTAGATTTAGCTTTTTTGGACAAATTAATACACAATTATTCTTCTGTCGAAAAAATCAGACTCAGGCATTAACATGCAAATTTGCTGGCTGCCTCACCCAATTGTTCAACAACTCTTTGCACTATTGGTGCATCTCCTCTGACCATTAAAAAATGGTTTTTTCAACGGAGTAATCTCCGTTGATTTTAACACTCTAACTATTTGTCATCCCGACATCAATTTGTCTTCGGTGTTTTCCACGGAGCCGTTTAAAAGTTACATTTCATTTTGTTACTCGTAAGGGTAAAGCATTGTTCACTACCAATGAACGGTCGTAGATGCAATTGAGCATTTGCCAGCTATAGGCTTGGATACATATGTACAACAGTATGTTATTTAAATGGAAAGCCCACTGACTGCACTGTGTGGTTGAGTGGCAATTTTCTGGTGCAGATTTTGGATGCATATCTGTTATATGTTCATTGCACAGGACAATTACTGTGTACATGTACTGTGGAAAAATCAGAAAGCATGGTCTCTTGCATTAGTAGATTAGTAGCCATGTTGGAAATATTTTTGATTATCAAATAAAATATTAATATTTCTAAGAGTTTGGTACATTTTGTTTAAAAGTGAAGCCCTTTTCGTACAAAAAATGAAAAGGCCTGAAAAAAGTGCAGACACCTTCGAATATTTGTCCGTTTAAACACGGTCTAATTAGACACTAATTAATTGGCCAAATTTGCCCTTACCAACGGAAATTAAGTGTGGACAATGACATGTTCTTTATGATTATCAAATAAAAAATCATATTTCTAAGAGATGTTTGGTACATTTTTTGTTTTAGTGAACCCCTTTTCGTACAAAAAATTAGAAAATGCCTGGAAAAGTGCAGACACCTTCGAATATTTGTCCTTTTAAACACGGTCTAATTAGACACTAATTAATGGGCCAAATTTGCCTTAACGGAAACTAAGTGTGGACAATGACATGTTCTTTATGATTATCAAATAAAAAATTTATATTTATAAGAGTGGTTTGGTACATTTTGTTTTTAGTGAACCCCTTTTCGTACAAAAAAGAAGAAATGCGTTAAAAATGTTTAGCCAAATTCCAAAATTGTCCCTTTAAACACGGTCTAATTAGACACTAATTAATGGTCCAAATTTGCCTTAACGGAAATTAAGTGTGGGCATTGACATGTTCTTTACGGTTATCAAATATTAAATTAATATTTGTAATAGATGTTTGGTACATTTTATGTAAAGTGAACCCCTTTTTGTACAAAAAAAGAAGAAATGCGTGAACAAGTTTAGCTAAATTCGACAATTGTCCCTTTAAACACGGTCTAATTAGACTCTAATTAATCGGCCAAATTTGCCTTAACGGAAATTAAATGTGGGCATTGACATGTTCTTTACGATTATCAAATATAAAATTAATATTTCTAATAGATGTTTGGTACATTTTATGTAAAGTGAACCCCTTTTCGTACAAAAAAGAACAAATGCGTGAAAACGTTTAGCCAAATTCGAAAATTGTCCTGTTAAACACGGTCTACTTAGACACTAATTAATGGGCCAAATTTGCATTAACGGAAACTAAGTGTGGGCATTGACATGCTCTTTACGATTATCAAATAACAAAATAATATTTATAAGAGTGGTTTGGTACATTTTGTTTTTAGTAAACCCCTTTTTGCACAAAAAAGAAGAAATGCGTGAAAATGTTTAGCCAATTTCGAAAATTGTCCCTTTAAACACAATCTAATTAGACACTAATTAATTGGCCCAATTTGCCTTAACGGAAATTAAGTGTGGGCATTGACATGTTCTTTATGATTATCAAATAAAACAAATAATATTTCTAAGAGATGTTTGGTACATTTTATTTAAAGTGAACCCCTTTTTGCGCAAAAAGATGAAATGCCTGAAAATATTTAGCCAAATTCGAAAATTGTCCCTTTAAACACAAATTTAATTAGACACTAATTAATGGGCCAAATTTGCCTTAACGGAAATTATTGAGTGTGGGCATTGACATGTTCTTCATGATTATCAAATAAAAAAATTATATTTCCAAGAGATGTTTGGTACATTTTATTTAAAGTGAACCCCTTTTTCGTACAAAAAATGAGAAAAGACCTGAAAAAGTTTAGCAAAATTCGACAACTGTCCCTTCAAACACGGTCTAATTAGACACTAATTAATGGGCCAAATTTGCCTTAACGGAAATTAAGTGTGGGCATTGACATGTTATTTATGATTATCAAATAAAACATTTATATTTATAAGAGTGGTTTGGTAACCAATGAACTAGCTCATGAACGGACGCATGTAGTGCGAACTCCTCGAGAATCACAGCAAAACCTCGATTTTTCTCCATCTCTTCATTTTATTCATCCATTTATTAACGCTTTCCACAATCATTTTGCGAATACACTCTTCTTGTGAAGTTTTTAATAACATCATGCCTCCAAGAAAGGAGAAAAAGGGATCTGTGTCAGCTGAACTATCGAGTTCCAGTGTTTCCGCGCCAAGCACATCAGGTGACCATCTGCCTACCGCCCGTTCCCCAAGCTCTTCGGACATCGAGATCGCTTCTTTGCGGCAGGATATCATGGGCATGGCAGCCGATCTCCATGGTAAGCTTGACAAAGTTATCAACAATCAACAAGATCTTCTTACCAGAATGGAGAAAATGGAATCCAATCATTAAGATATGGAGAAATCCCTAGACTTTACATCACGATCCATCGAAGATATCCAAAGAGAAAACGCTTCATTGTCCGGAAGTAGTATGTGTGCCGCAAATCAGTCCTCTTTGTGGAGGCACAGTGTGCAGTGTGTGCAGTTTATGTGCAGTGATTTTGTGCAGTTTGTAACGGCAATACCACTGCACACAGCTGCACACAAAATACTACACACAAATTATGTGGAGGGAAGTGCAAATTGTGGAGTTTGTGTGCAATTTGTGCGGCGGAGGGGTGGAGGCACCGCCACAATTTTTCGTCATCAGTGCATAAGCGACTGGCGTGTGCCTGGCGCGCGCGCGTGGAGGTGTGCAGTTTGTGTGGTGGAGCGCGCGCGTGGAGGTGTGTAGTTTGTGTGGTGGAGGGAGTAGTGCGCAAGCGCAGCATGCATATTGATGATTTCAGGCAAGTTGAGACATAATGACACAAAAATATAAACACAAAAGAACACATTCAACTCTTTTTATTATTTTTTTATTCACTTTGTTTTTAAATTCACGTAACAATGAATGGATTACCGATACAAATCACTATATAAAAGAAAACTCAAAAATTATTAAAACTCAAAGTATTAATAATTCCCAAGAAAAATGCACATTAAACAATAATCCCTATATAAAAACAATGTAAATCAAATATCTATTGGACTTAGCTTATCAATTTTGTACACGTTATATGGTGATTTTGGGGAGAGGAAATGATGAGGGATGTATAGGACTAGGGAAATCAATAGATAGTCAAGTGAATTATAAGGAATATAACAGAATTAAAAGAAAGTCAACTCACACTGAATTTTACAGGGATTAAGAGTCTACACTCCTTGCAATAAATGTAACACGATAGATTTACACATCTCACTCGTTCATACCGAGCACATGGGACGAAGTGTTTTGGATTATATTTCCGCTTCAATGAACTGCTCAGGAACTTGGAATTTCGTTGCGTGTACTGTCAACGAAACCGTAAATGAAGTCGGATATTAGGGCTCACAATACAGTTGTCTAACTTACATGAAACAACGGCCCGCTTTAGAATGTCAGGCCTGTAGTTCACAATACACTGTCTATTTAAAGATGAATAGAAAGTCAAAAAATTGTGGCGGTGCCTCCACCCCTCCGCCGCACAAATTGCACACAAACTCCACAATTTGCACACTTCCTCCACATAATTTGTGTGCAGTATTTTGTCTGCAGTTGTGTGCAGTGGTATTGCCGTTACAAACTGCACAAAATCACTGCACACAAACTGCACACAAATTGCACACTGTGCCTCCACAAAGAGGACTGATTTGCGGCACACATACTACTGTCCGATGATTTATCCAAGATGGCGTCCCAAATGAATGAAGCCCAAACTAAAATCGTCCAGCTTGAAGAGGCTAATCTACACCTTGAACGCTATTCCCGAAGCTTCAATTTAAGATTTGGCGGTATACGGAAGCTGTTAACGAGAACCCCATATACCCCCTTGAGAAGGTGAGAGAGATCTTATCCACCAAATTCAACATGGCGGACGTTAAGATAGAGAACGCACATCGGTCTGGTCGCGCTCCCAAACTAGCCTCTGAGATGTCGCTGAAACCTCGCTATATTCTGGTAAAATTTCTATACCGACCTGAACGTCTTGCGATTTTGAAGCATGCCAAATCTTCTCTAAGCAATACTGGTGTGTTTGCACTGCAAGATTTGCCAGCCGCCGATCTTGCGAAAAAGAGATCTATGAGAGACATCATGAAGAAGGCATATGATTCAGGGCACAAGGTCGTATTCCGAAACGGCGATCTCTTCATTGATGGAAAAAGGCACACCACATCTGCTAAACCATCGTAATCGTCTTCATGGACAGTTTGGACATTTAGGCCCAGATGTAAATTAATTATAATTCTCTTGAATTGCATTCATTCCAATCACATTGCCTCTTTTTCATGTCAAATTTAACTTGTATATCTGTGTTTTCATTGTACCTTATGTCTCATTGTAATGTTTTTGTGTTTACAATCGTCATGGATACGTATACTACCACTGAATTTAAATGTAAATCTTACAGCTGTAGAAAGCTTGTCATGCGATGAGGGTTGTTTAGCACTTTCAATTGATTCCCCTCCTGTGTATGGCTGGTATTTGTGAATTATGTAACCAACACAATCCGTGTTTTCAACACGCACTGCCGTTCAATCATTTGGGTGACGATCAAGATTTCCTCTTGGCCCTTCATGAATTGAAAACTGATCACAGAATCGATACTCAGAGACTCTCAAATATGCGTTTCAATCCCCTCATTTTTAACAACCAATTTGGTGGTAATTCGGACATTGATCCTGATGCAAACTTTTACTCCAACATACAGAATTACTCTCATGACTACTTGTTTTGTGATCAGTTTAACGAAATGTATAACAAAGATATTAACCAAAGCAACTTCTCTACCTTTCATTTGAATGCAAGAAGCTTCTACAAAAATGTTGATGCCATTGGTGACTATTTTGCTCTTTTGAACTTTGAATTTTCTATCCTTGGTTTTACTGAAACTTGGCTATATAAGGAGAGTCCACCATACGAACTTAAAGGTTACAGCTTTCTTGGTAAAAGATAGAGCAGTCAAAAGAGGTGGAGGAGTTGCTTTGTATGTACATAATTCCCTTTCTTTTAAAAAGAGGGATGATTTATCCTTAAACAGCGATATCTGTGAGTCACTTTTCATCGAAATATCTTCCCCAGGGCGTACAAATATCATTGTAGGGGTGTTATACAGGCTACCTACGGTCCACCCCGTTGATTTTATTGAATCTTTTGATGACCTTCTACATTTAATCAATCAGGAAAACAAGCTCACGTTTTTCATGGGTGATTTCAACATAGATCTCCTTCAATATGAATCGCATCAGGCCACCCAGGACTTTGTAAATAGTTTGCTCAGCAATTACCAACTCCCATTCATAAACAAACCCACCCGCATTACAAAAACCAGTGCTACTCTTATTGATAACATTATTTCGAATAACACTAATTGCAATATCTCAAGTGGAATCTTGTTTGCTGACATCACTGATCATTTGCCAGTTTTTCAAATATCCACATTCAGTACTCATAAAACTCCACTGAGTTGGTTGGGAATTCCCAACCGCGAATTCGCGGCTGCCAATTGCGGATGGCTTTTCTGGCCCAATTCGCGGCTAGCTTCAGTCTGGTGTATCAGACTGCATTAGCTATAGGCGAACCAATGGCCATATCGACGGTATGCACCATTGGTTCAACGAACGAGGCTCTGGACCGTAATAGTTTGGTATATCGCACTGTCATAGATCGGATTGAGTCGCACAGATATCATTCGGAACCGGACTTACCCGAGATCAGGAAATCGTGGGGATTATATAGAAATCTGGGGCCTAGGAATGAATAAAACATAAGCCTAGTTTAGCGTCTTAACCAATGAGAAGCTTGGCTTCCGCATCTAAGGGTAGAAACGTGTGCAAAATCAGGGTATACAACGGGTCCTTGTTCCATATAAGGTAAGATATTTGACGAAAGTGAAGTGATCGACAACTTAGAAAGGAGGGCGTGATCAAGGGGAAAATGCTTAATGGGCATGTTAAGCTATTTGCTTGGATGCTAAGCTATTACTGCATGAGGGGAACAGCGGCTGTGCTTGGGTTAGGGAGCACTACACACGGGCCACGGCTAATGACTGAGCGGGTCAGTCACGGTGACTGTTTGGTCGTGGCTCACCCACGAACCGTGGACTCCGAGGAAAGTATTCGGAAAATAGACTAAGTCCAAAGGACGGCTCCAAGCCACGTGGCGGGAGGGTGTGGCACGCACGCAAGGCTCTTGCTGGTGTTCACTCAGCTGCCACTCTGCTTAATTCATCATTGTTATTATGTTTTGCTTTAACTCATTACATCTGCATTGTCGTTAATTTGCATTAATTTGATTTGTTTTACCTTCTATGTGGTGCCAATTCATGATTTCTTTGTAACAATTGGCTGTATCTCTATTTGCTTTTGTTTATGTTAATTTAATTTAAGTTAATTGTCCTTGTTCAATATATATTCATTTCTGTTATTGTTAACAAGTTTTGTTTTCTGTAATGCCCATAAAATCCCCCTGTGTTTCTTGTAATCGTCCTGTTAAGGTGAATCAACTACGATCATGTTGTAATTTCTGTAACAAATGGGTTCATTTAATATGCACGACCCTATCCCCATGCGAATATGACAAATTATCTACCAATGATGTTCCCTGGCTTTGCCCAGTATGTTTGTCTAATTCATTTCCATTTAATTCTCTAGACAATGATGATTTTCAGAACGTTGTTGACGACTTAAATTACAATTCAATGTTTCATACCTATGACCCGTACCATAATTCAATCCATTTAATCTATGTATGTCTAACTTTGATAGTCTCCTCAACCCTGACCCAAATAATCCCAACCCTGTCGTTAACAATTGTCTTTATTCTGCTGAAGATGAATTCATTAATATTTCCAAATATCCCGATTCAAACTGTTCAGTTATTCACTTTA
Organism: Zoroaster sp. YZ-2022; assembly: GCA_029582265.1. Classification (NCBI taxonomy): domain Eukaryota; kingdom Metazoa; phylum Echinodermata; class Asteroidea; order Forcipulatida; family Zoroasteridae; genus Zoroaster; species Zoroaster sp. YZ-2022. The sequence goes on from CM055818.1 coordinate 58,395,548, forward strand.
ATATTAGAAGTCTCCCTAAACATTTTGATCATTTTAAACTTTGCCTTCAATCTTTAAGTAAATTCTCAATAATTGCCCTTTCAGAAATCTGGTTGAAAGACTCATCTCCAGACATGTTTTCTCTCCCTAATTATAAACTGATTACCAATAATAGACCTGATAAAATGGGAGGCGGTGTTGCTCTTTATGTCTCCTCTGCTATTCAATACAAGGTGAGGCAAGACCTCAGTCATTCCATCAATTCAATGGAATCGCTTTTTGTTGAAATTTCAAATCCTTTAACCAAAAACACTGTTCTTGGAGTTTTTTATAAACCGCTCCAAGCATCACATAACAATTTTATGTCCATTTTTCAAGAAACTATTAGTCTCCTTGCTTCTGAGAATAAGAACTGTATTCTCACTGGTGATTTTAATATCAATCTGCTAGATTACGATAGTAATCCAGCCACCCGAGAGTTTCTGGATACCATTTTTTCTCATTCATTCTTACCTCTAATTGATAAACCCACTAGAATTTCCAAAAAATCTGCCACCCTGATTGATAATATATTTACAAATATTCTACCCCCCTCGAGGTCTGTAATTTTAATATCCGATATTTCTGACCACTTTCCTGTATCCACTTCATTTCCAATCTCTAAACTACAGTTTACCATCCCCAAAACAAATCACACTCGTAAATACACTAATGATAACCTGCAATCTTTGCATAAGGATCTTAGGACTGCTGATTGGTCATCTGTTTTCAATGCAAATGAACCAAATTTGGCTTATGGTAATTGTATTAGTATCTTTAATCATATCCATGATGCAAATAGCACTTTCCCTACAACCAAATGAAATCCAACAAACACGTTCCAAAATTGCCATGGGTCTCTGATTCTCTTTTGAAGTCGATAAACCTAAAAAATAGACTTTACCGTAAGTACCTTAAAAAACGTACTGAAGATAATCTCATTGCTTACAAAAGATATAAAAATGTCTTAACTAATGTTCTGAGAGTTGCTAAGAAAGAATATTACTTTTGTCAATTTCATAAGGAGAAAAATAATATTAAAAAAACCTGGAAAATTATAAACTCGGTTTTGAACAAAAGTCCCTCTCAGAAAATACTGGGTATCTCTCACAATGAAAACTTAATTAAAGATCCTTCCGCCATGGCTGACATTTTTAATAACTACTTTTGTTAGTATTGGCCCTAACTTAGCCAATAATATTCCCCGATGCAAGACCAATTTCACTGGTTACCTTTCTGATCCTAATCCCCACTCTATGTTCCTTAACCCGGTTACTAAAGAAGAGGTCTGTGATATTGTTAATAATCTAGCTAGTAAAAACAGTTGTGGCTTAGATTTTATTAATACGTTTGTTATCAAAAACGTTATCAGTGCAGTTGCCGATCCTTTTACTTACATTGTTAACGTTTCCCTCTCTACCGGTGTGGTTCCAAACGCTATGAAAATTGCAAAAGTCATTCCAATCCCTAAAAATGCCGAATCTGAAAATGTTAGTAATTATCGTCCTATTTCTATTCTTCCAAGCTTTTCGAAAATCTTAGAAAGAGTTGTTTATGAACGCTTGCTTGGCTTTCTTCAGAAACATAATATCCTTTCCAATTATCAATTTGGGTTTCGTGCTAAACATTCTACTTCACATGCAATTCTCCATTTTATTAATAATGTAGTGACAGGAATCGACAACTCACAACATACTTTGGGTATCTTTCTTGATTTCTCTAAAGCATTTGATACACTAAACCATGACATTTTGTAAGACTAATTGCGGTGACACCATGTGGAATCTCAATTGAGTAGTAATTAGTTCTGAAAAGAACTGGGGGTACAACTCAACGTTTCGATCAGTATGCTCTGATCGTCCTCAGGAGATATATTTGTTCCATATATTTGTTAGATTATTACATGCCTTCCACGCCAGCGCTTTCCTCACTTTGATGTCTTGCTCAGAATTTCTAACCCATGACCCCAAATATTTGAAGTCTTTCACTTCTGCAAGTAAGCTGCCATCTATGGTTTGGATATGTACATCTGTAGGTTGATTATACACCATGAATTGCGTTTTCTTTGCATTCATGTGTAGACCCACACGAAGTGCAGCATTCTCTACATTTCTGAGCAGCTCCTGTGCTTGTGCGGCAGTGTCAGACATAAGCGCAATGTCATCTGCAAAGTCAAGGTCAGTTATATTTAGAGGACCAACTCGTCTGCTTCTTCTGGGCTTTATGGTGAAACCCAACTCCTCCTCTCTACCCTCTATTGCGGCTCTGAGGCAATAATCAAGGACTATGATAAATAGATTAGGTGCAAGAGTGTCACCTTGAAGCACTCCTGCAAGGATATCAAATTCATCTGTGTCACCATCTGATGTTGTAACTTTAGCTTTAGTTCCCTGATAGGTGTCTTCAATAGCATTAACTATGATGTCTGGGATGCCATAAGCTTTCAATATTTTGATCATTTTGCCTCTGTGGATGGTGTCAAAAGCTTTCTTGAAGTCAATAAAAGTTACCACTGCAGATAGGTTCTTTTCTTCAATGCCCTCTATGATTCGCCTCAGTGCCAGGATCTGTTCAGTAGTAGATCTCTTCTCCCTGAAGCCACATTGATTTGGTCTGAGCTTATCATCAAGGTGTGGTCTAACTCTATTCAAGAGCATCCTATTGTAGGTTTTAGCAACAATTGAGCTTAAGCTGATTCCTCTGTAGTTGGCTGTGAGGCTGAGATCGCCACTCTTGGGTACTGGGATGAGGTTGAGGATGGACCACTGGTTTGGTTTCTGACGGTTAAGTAGCGCATTATTACACAAATCAAGTATTATTTCGTTAATATTGCATATTGCATTTGTTTGATGACCTCAGGTGGAATACCATCTTCTCCATAGCTGTTGCCTTCTTTAATAGCCTTCGTTGCTTTAAGGTATTCCTCCATGTCAAATGCGTCCGATCATATAGGTAGTTTATCAAATACCACAGGGATCTCCTCATTTTCTTCTGAAACTTTAGGCGGATTCCCAAGCAGCTTTTGGAAGTGATCATGCCAGTTGTTCAATCGCTCTTCTTTGTGTAACCGAGTTGGTAAGGTTACGCGGGATGGTGACAACGAAAAGAGTCAGAGATTATGTTTCTTTACAAGTTATTTATTCGGCGTGGTGTGGATGAAATTTACAGTATTTACACTTTACAAAACGACAGTCACTAATAATATATTATGGCTTTCTGTAAATAAAAGGGAAACAAATATTAAATCCATCGAAATTCAGTTATCCATTCAAAATATTATTCACAAATTCTGTATCTTTAATAAAACAGTTAATCTAATCTAAAGCCAATTTCACTTCAGCAATCATTCTTAAAATAAAATCTTATCATTTTTAAGGTTAAAGACACTTACCGGCGCAGTTGTAGTTTCTTCACCTGTGCCTCACGGAGACTGACGGCTTACCGACTGATAGGGGCCTAAGATAGGGGCCTAATAAACGCAGCCCGGTAATATCAATAATTAAACTGCAAAACTCTCTAAAGGAGTAAGGTGTGGCTTCAAGGATGGCAAGAAGTCAAATGCGCTATACCCTACTTGCTTACTCTCCAGGAAAATGTCCAGGAATCTCCGGAATGTTCACGCCCATGTGCCTATAGCCGTTAAGAGGTGCATTTAAATCGTCAGCCTTATGCAAATTATGCAGTTAAAGAACGCTAGCGGGCGCAAAGTGATCAACGCTGGCGGCGCTGTTCAACTTAATTCGCCTACTGTGCAGTACAAGTGCCAAGCTTTTATATACAAACAAAATAAACAAGGTAAACATTAGGTGTATTATACTAGGGCCTGGCAGCGTAGTTAGTCTGGCTGGTCACATTTGGTATTACCCTTTAGTCTTCCACTTCTTGTCTTTTTTCTGCCACTGACATCATTGATGATACCCCAAGCTAAATTATGACTGCGGTTCAGATTTGCCTCCTTATATTCCTTCAGCTTTTTCTCTATATACTCACTGTTTGCCATTTCATATGCTTTATCCAGATTGCCCTTACTCTGCTCAAATTCAAAGTGAGTGTCATTGGTGTTCTCTCTGACATGTCTTTTGTTGACCTCTTTCAGGTGTTGTCTTGCTTCCTCAACTCTTGGATCATAGCAGAGTGCTTTTCTTTGTTTCTTCGGTAGCTTCGGCATCACTTTGTCTGCCGCCTCCTTACTGGCATGGATTAGGTGGTCATATTTCTGCGATTGGTCAACACAGTTACCTTCAGATAATACAGAATATCTATTCTTTATTTCTAAAGTGTATTTGTCTTGAAGATCAGGATCAGTTTCCAGCTTGCCCCAGTCATATTTCACTCTTATTACAGGTGCTTTATTATAGGTTCTTAGACTGAGTCGTATGTTAGCAGTCACTATCCTGTGATGAGAACCGATGCTTGCAAAGGTGTTGTAGGTTTCAGCGTTGATGATACTATTTGTCCATTTCTTTCTTATTAACACATAATCAAGCTGTGCTCTAAATCCACTTGGCAGCATGCAGGTCCATAGTTTTGATCTCTTCTTCTGAAATGTGGTGTTGGTGATGACAAGGTTGTTCTCCTGTGCAAAATCGAGCAGAAAGTCACCATTTCTATTTGTACTTTGATGGTATGCAAATTTTGCATTATCCAGTCCAATCCGAGTATTAAAATCCCCAACGACAATCAGAACATTGTGGGCAGGGACAGATTTTGTTGCAGAATTCAGTTGTTTAAAGTGCTCTTTGACTTCATCTTGATCAGAGACATTGGTTGGTGAATAAGTAACAATAATGGTAGTCTTGGGATTTCCACTGAAGGTAACCTGAAGGATTCTTGAAGTAATATAACTGATAGATAGCACAGTTTTCCTGGCAAAGGAGCTCAGCAGTACTCCCACTCCTCCTATTGCTGCTCCCATGTTGTTTCTAGACGCAGATGTAGTTACCAGTTGGTATCCTTCAGGACGATTTTCGTACTGGAGTTGACTGTTGTCACTGTGTACTATCCTGTGTTCTTTTGATGCCTATTACTTCAATATTGTATTCTTTGGCTAATGCACACAATTATATTTGTTTGTGTGGATTTCTCAATGTCCTTGTATTCAGTGTAGCTACATTTATTGACTTGTTACATTTTAAAAGTCGGGCTCCCCTACTGCTTCCACGATCAGTCGCTACCCTTCCAGATGGATTTGAGGTACCAACGTCATAGCTTTCACTATCGAGTGAAAAGGCTTAACCAGCAGGTAGATTGGCAGGGGCTTTAACCCTGGAGTTTTTAGTTGTCGCCATCATCATAATGTCTTTCAATTGCTGAATACTACTGGCGGTCGCAGCTCCTACCAGCAGTTGTCCTATGGCCGTTGGGAAATAAATTTCCTCGTCCGCCCTTTGCCGTTGGAGACATGTATGTAGACTCTCATCCTCCAAGGGTTACAGACAACCCTGTTGCTCCAGCCTAATTTTATTCTGGGGGCATGGAACCCAGTCGTCTCTCCCACTCAGCCTGCTCTTTGGTGAGCAGTTATCCAGGGTGCTCCACTTGGAGGTAGGGAATAGACAGTTGCATAGGTAGAGGCATTACAGTACCAGGGTAGGGACTGATGATGGAAATGCCCTCCTTTTCGCCTTATGGCTAGGCACCCACCCGGTCAAGGACCAGCTGCTACGCATATCCTATGCCATTTCACACCCCCAAACAAACCCTGGGACTTAGACTGCTTGAAATTGCATCGTCAGCAAAATATTGGAAGTGGAAGAAGTGAAATAGAGGATGCTAATATTTATCAAAATCAAAGGGTAAGATTCGTAACAGTAGCTTAAAGGTCGGCATGGACACATAACCCTCGGTAAGTAATGTCAAGTTGACGGCATTCTCAGTGTAAAACAATGTTGCACTACAGTGTCACTCTAAATATTTCTGAAAATATACCAAAACCCCGAAATACATTTTGGAACTTTTTCAATTGCACAGATACTCCTAATCCTTGGCCTAAATACCTGTGAGTTTTATGTAATTTCTCACAGGTGTGATTTCTCACAGGATTAGGAGTATCTGTGCAATTGAACAAGTTCCAAAATGTATTTCGGGGTTTTGGTATATTTTCAGAAATAGTTAGAGTGACACATTTTTCGGGACATACTGTATATTAGCCCGCAGAAAACAAAAATATGTTTATATGAAAACTAAAGCTGTCTCCTTCAAGAAAAAAATACCATTTTTGAATTTGGGAAATTCCTTCTTAGTTTAAATGGCCGCCATTCTTAACCGTCGGTAAATAATGTGAAGTTGACGTCATTCTCCTAAACATAGTACAAACAATATTGCACTATATAGCGTGCAGAAAAAAGAAGTATTAAGTTTGTAGAAAACAAAGTCAAGGTGTTAATAACAACAGCTAGAGGTGTTCGACTATGCATCATATGTGATGATGTCATCACCTAAAGTTGTTAAAAGACAAGAGTTATTTCAGGATATATGAGTTTTCATAATATATAATTAAAATTAGTACATTAACTTCCGGTTCAGTCACGTGACTAAATTTATACTTCACACAGAAGTAATACATTGGGTGTATTTTATATTACTCAAAATATTTTAGGGAACACCGGATTTTTAACATCAAATAGGCTTGAAATGTTCCATGAACCGGGATTTTCATTTGCAACCCCCTCTCTCTTTCAGTAGTCATGTCATGAAATGTGTAATCACTACATGTATCCTTTATCATCTGTTTCATTGTGCAGTTGTTTCTCATCATTATATCATCATACTCAATGTGATGAAATGCTGTTCGATAATTTCTGAAATATGACAATATTCCATTTTAAATACTGCCGAAAGGGGGCGCACTGCTCTGTGATGACGTCAAACATGTTTAAAGATAAGAAGTGACTGGTCACTTTATTTACAGAAGTCTGATATTCACTTTCCCTATCACATTGGCTGCAGACTGTATAATAGTGCTGCAGAATAATTTTTCTGTTGAACTTCCGATTATAACCAGAAAAAGGTCTGTGTACGAAATGTCACATAATTCAAGGTCTGTAACGCTGATGCAAAGACTTTTAATTTATCTGATGTGGTTCATGAGATATTATATTTAAAAATATTAAACCTTTATTTGCATGATGTAAATCGATATCTTCATTATGACATTAAATATTATAAGTTATAAGTTATAAGTTATAAGTTAGACTGAATTTTGGAAATATGGTTTTCTATTCAGAAAAGTTTCATGACAAAACTCACATCTGTGGTTCCGCGTGCGCTTTGACAAGAGCCTATACGGTGGGGTTCGGCATGCGACTTGATTTGAGATTATGCCTTATGTTGTATGTGTACACAAATTCCATGTGTGGAAAAGACCGTGTCCTCGAAATGGATTGTGTACATAATGTACCGGTATTGCATGTATAAGGAATAATACTTCAGAATATTGTTTCTATTAAACTTCCGATTTCGACTGGAAGGAGAGGGACATGTCTGTGTACGTAATGTGACATAGTTCAAGATCTTTAAGATAACGCAACGATTGTGAAAATATCTTTTGCTCATGAGATATGAATTTTTTTTAAATAGTCAACTTCCGGTTTCGACCGGAAGGAGAATTCAGATTGGGTCACGTCTGTGAACGAAATGTCACATAATTCAAGATCTTTAAGATGACGCAACGACTGTGAAAATATATTTTGCTCATGAGATATGATTTTTGTAAATATTAAACTTTGTTTTAGTGGAATTCGACATCTGATGACTTCACCATGATGTCACAACTTAGGATACAACTACATATTAAGGTCTAAGTATGTGTTAAGTTTGAAGGTACTGTGAAATTTGCAACTGTGTATTTTTTGTCGGATAAGTCTTCACTGAGGAGAAGAAAAAATAGAAACTATAATTTAGCGTTTGTTTTAAAATACAAACACTAGGTATTCGGGTTAACTTCCGGTTCAATCAAGTTAATGTTTGAAAATGTCTGACGTCTGTTATCATGACAATATTAATGCTTCAAAATACATATACATTTTGTGTTAGAATATGTTGAAATTGAAGTTTCTGTTTGGACGGGAAGTAAAGGTCACATGTCAGTTGAAAGTGGAATATGTGAAACAATAATACTTTCTCACGAACATGATAAATAACGGTAGTACCTACTTTAGTGCAGGAGATATGAGTTTTCAGAATATAAAATTTAAAATATGCGCTGTGCTGAACACCTTAACTTCCAGTTCAGTGGGGTTACTAAATTAAAACTTCCCGAAAGTAATAAACTGGACGTCTTTGTCATCGTACTAAATTTTGTGAAATTCTGAAGCCTATATATATATGACACAATTATTCTTCTTCGTACTTTAGTTCAATATATGAGATGATGTCATGAAACATCTTTTGGAAAAGTCACTATAGTCACTTTATGAATGAAGGAAAACCCTTACTTTTACAAATAATGCTTAACAGCCATTCCGTGGTATTTGACAAAGTAATTTTTTTTTCAAATTTGATATTGTTTCCATTTTTCAATTTATTTTATACCTAGAATACCTAGTGCTTCCGGTGCTACAATTTTTTTTAAATACTTCCCATGATTCTCGCGGCAGCCTTAAGAAAAAGGGCAGTTGATGTGCGCAAAAATTCAAGAATTCATACAATTCAGAATTCGTAATTTTTTTTTCATACAACCAAGGACCATTAGTGAAGACAACAAAAGTAATTTTTTTCGTTTTGGACATTTCACTTAAATAAAAAAAAAAATAAAAATTAAATAAAAGCATTCTCCTTTTTATCGTCACGCGAGTAAAAAAAAATCATTTCAGTTGTTTCTCCTAAAATATCAGAAACCATTTTTCTGTTTGTTCAAAATAATGGTGTTTCCTAAAGGTCCTGTATGAAAAACCAAAGTGTTAATATCTGGTCCTTTAATTTTTCCACAAGAATCTCCCTCAAGTTATGTCACGCGTGTCACGCATACTATTACACTGCAATGGTATTTCATAAAACAAAAGGTGCTTCTAAAAATTTACAAATCATGCACACACAATGAAGGACCATAAGTGAGCATCAAAAAATTACTATTTCTCTTTTGTCTCTTCCCATTTGCACAAAAATAGCAAACTGTACCCTTTTTTACTGTCACGCGAGTCACAAAAATGTGATTAATTTTTTTTTTCCTCCCAGTTCTGAAACTATTTTATTCCTTTTGTTAAAGTAATCGTATATCCGTATGGTGTCTTGAACACAAAAAATGTTTTATTATGCAACATCCTGCTCAAATTTTTTTTTTCCCACTTGTCACGCAAGTCACATTTTTTTGACACGCGCGTCACGCTGCCAGTAATGATTTTTTTTTAACTTGAATATTTTTTTAAAATAATTTCAGTGGTGTCAGTTAGTGCATCTATTGTACTTTCAAATAAACTGATCCAGAATTTAAAGCTTTCACTAATTGGCCACTTATGATTGGTTGCATATCAAAATGTACGATTTAAAAAAAAAATTCGCCGTCACGCGAGTCACATTTAATTTTTTTTTCATTTTCCAATAATTAAAGACCCCTCCTTATAGTTTGTAAAAACTGAGTTCACTGAAAGCCTAGTTTTTAACAAAATTACATTTACAAAATAATATGTTTGGGTGTCTCAGAAAAATGATGATGTTATCGATGATCATCGATGATGTCAATCATATTTTTCAAAGTTGTAAAAATAGTAATAATAATACAGAAGATTTATAATGCGCACATATCCACCAAGAACAATAGCAATCATACAATAGCATACAATAGCATAACAATACATTAGCAAATGCAATATAATACTAAACAAAAGATAAAAATACATAAATGAATGTTAGTAGTCCTTATGGGCGCATCAAGCATGGCCTCTCGAGACTGAGCTGCCGATGATGATAGGCAATACACATAAGATGAGTTTTAAGTTGTTCTTGAAGGAGTCAACAGATTGAGATTCACGAATGTACAGCGGTAAATCATTCCGAAGGCGTGGAGCCACAACTTCAAAAGATCTGTCACCCCAAGAATGTTTTGACTTTTGTTCAGCCTGCAATAATTTTGAATTGGAACGTAACTTGCGAGAGGGGGCATAACATTTCAACAAGTCAGATATATATAATGGTGCACAATCATTCAAAAATTTGAAAACAATAAGCAATATTTTATAAATAATGCGATGATATTGGCAGCCAATGCAGATCTTTCAGGATGGGGGTGATATGACAATATTTTTTTTAGAGAGAGTAACAATACGTGCAGCTGAGAATGCCGGACTCTGGAAAATGCTGCTGCTTAAGTAGGCTGCTGGAGGATCATCCCATGAATGGATGCTGGATGATTAGTTCGTTGAGGCGCGCAGGCGGGTACTGTTGAGACTAGGATCCTAGGGGTTGGGGGAGAGGAGTGTGTGCTCACTGAACTGAATCAGTTGTTAACAAGCACAGGGGAAGGAGGTGTGGTTGACTTAGGATATAGGAGATCCCTAGTCTGGGGTGGGTTATGGACTTTGGATATAGAAGATCCTTCAGTCCGTAGTAGTGGTCGCCAAATGTCGCTGATGTAGAAACCGATGTCCTGTGGCACAGTGTCGTGTTTGACGATCTCGATGGCCTCTCTGATGCGTCTGGGGTGCCATGTGTCGATGGGTGTGATGAGTTGGGCTGCCTGCCAGTCGATTTGGTGGTCCTTGATGTGCGAGTGTTTGACGATGGCGGACTTCTCGAAATCTCCTCTGCGGCCGTGTGCTCGGTGTTCTTTCAATCTGATGGGGAGGTTGCGTCCTGTTTCGCCGATGTACACCTTACCGCACTCACAAGGGATCCGGGAGACTCCCGCTCTGTTGTTTGGGTCCAGTTTGTCCTTGTGGGTATGTAGAAGTCCTTGGAGTTTGCTGGGGGCTGAGTGGAACACATCGATGCCTGCTCGTCGGAGGATACGCTGTAGTTTGTGAGACGTCGAACCTAGATAGGGGAGACAATCAGAGAGGGTTCAGTGGCGCACCCAAGGGTGGGGGTGGGGGGGGGGGGGGCTTGGGGGGCTCGAGCCCCCTCCCCCCCAATGGTCCGCGGATGTTTAATTTTGTTTAAAGAAGGAGCCAGGAAAGAGAGCAAAATCTGAGCCCAAGTCTTGTCTACAGAGGAGTTCGGCAAGGAGTATAGGGCAGTGGTACAAGGGATGGGGACTCAGGAGACTCAAGCTCCCCTCCAAAAGTTTTCCATTTATTCCACTCACTATTATATTTTACGGCGTTGCGTATGCATGTGCATGTAAGCTTGAAGGGCCACCAGTATATATAACAAGCATTTTTACACATTCTCCCTCCCCCCATGCCATGGTGCACCCTGATCAGGGAGCAGCTTTACTTAATTTTATTTTCATTTTCTGTTGTCCGTTTCTCTTGTTGAGGTCGTTGACTGTCGTTGAGGTTACTCGTAAAATTTAAACGCGCCCGCATTATAATCAACTCCTTTCCAGTTTGTACGCAATGGCCCAGGATTGGGTTTTAATTTACAAAGATTATGTGACACTTTTTTAGCAAACACCGATTGGATAATATTGGGATTTGGTTTTGCCGCCAAATTCGTGTTTGAAAAAATTTAGCTCCGCCCGGAATGATCACAAACTTTACGTCCACGCAATGAAAGTATTTAACTATAGAAATCTTGCAGACGAAACAAGCTCAAGTTCTTTACATCAAGAGGAGGAAATTATATGGAAGGTAAAACCCTACGAGTCCTAATCATGCCATAATGTCTTCTTTTTATGACTAGAAACCACCAGGAAACATTTAACATGTGCCGTAGGTTCACTGACGAGTACGACTAGGGACATGGCTGCAGCCGCGCCAGCGGTTATGGTTTGGGTCAGCCATGTCTCTCCCCCATATTGGATTTCAAATAAAAATATTTTGAGCCCCCCCCCCCCAATCAAATCCTGGGTGCGCCACTGGATTGAAGAGTTATTGGATAGAAAAAAGGAAAGATTGAAATACTAGCCTACTACAAAACCTATGGGTATGAGGGCTCCAGGGTGACCTGTGGCTGGGGACAGAAGGTAGTTCGGACGGCGGTTGTATATTATTTTGTATAAAGTTTAGTTACGCAAAGGATTGCTTGTATTTTATGTTATATAAGTTCAGCCTGTCGTCCGAACATTAAGGTAATACTATTCAGTTATTAGGTGTTCGGGTATGTACCCGAAACACCTATTGTTTTTGTTCGTTTTTTTTCTTCTTCTCTGTCAGAGTATTCCATTTTTTTATTTATTCGTTGAAGTTTTCTTTTTGTACATAGTTAATTTGTTGTTTCTCACACCCCCACCCCCTCATAAATGGATCATGCCAACTTGCACTTTCACAATAACCCGAATATGTCTTTAGAAAGTGTGGTCTGATCTTTGGTACACCCAATGTACACCCCTATTTCCTTTGTCAAAAAGCACCTCTTAGCAAGATGCAACCCCAACCTTTGGTCATGGTAATTTAGCAATTGTACTATTTCAGTAGCCTTTTTGTTGGTAGTAAAATTCTATTGTATTTCTTCATTGGGTACCAGATAGTCCAATCCACTTGCAAGTTAGTTAAGTTTGTTTTGTGTGCTAGTTGTGAGGACAGAATCATTCTGAGATTCAGAGAGACAGGACGCGTGTTTGTCCGTTGTTTGAATTTGTGTGTGGAGTTGCCACCCAACCAACAGGCGAGTGGATACAGCCCTCGTAGGTACTGGGCTGGTCAACTCAAAGTTTGGCCGAGAGCCAACAATACCCATCCGGTTTTGACCAGGCTTCACAAGAGGCAACGGCCTGAAGCTCTATATACGTGGTGAAATTACCATGACCAGTTACCCAGGGAACACAACCCCATTAAAGACAAGAATCCTGACCCGTGAGGCCGAGTCCAGATGTGACGGCAGGGACCAGTAGGGTCAAGACAAGGCGACAGTCGTCCAGATCACGTCGATCATCCGCCCGCCTAATCTTGTCGTGGGGAAGGTTGTGCAGAAATCTAATTTGAGAAATTCATTTCATCTATTTTGTTTAAAGTTCAGCATGTAACGTTCAGTTGAAGATATGTTTTCGTTTTAGAGTTGATTTTCTTTAATTGAGTTGATTGACTAAAATTGATTTAGATTGAAGAAGTTATTAATCCATGTGGTTGAATTTATTCGCTAGGGCCATTTCATAAGTTTGATTACATTTTCTATCAAACTTGCTATATCATAATTGTTGTATTAATTGCTGATTAATTTCATTTTCATCAAATTAATATATCCTTACGCTTTCAATCAGTGTACTAAGCAGAAGTTTGAGTTTAAATTGAGTTTATAAGTTTAAGTTAATTCATTGAGGAAAGCGACATCACCATTCATTTCATTTGATTAATTGTGAATATTGTAAATCTTAATTTTTATAATTTTGAATAATAATACTCTTGAATTTAATGTTCGTTGGTGTCTTAGTGAGTTATTTTGGTCTGTCCTGTGATAACATACGTATTGTCCCTAAGTTAAAAGGAACGAGGTGACATTCTCCTTCTTCTCCCCATCGATTGTCTACAAAAAACACATACTTGCAAACTTCACATGAACTTGAAACTTGGCATATACTTTGAACTTAACACGTAGATGAAACAAAATTTGTGACGTCATGATTAGGTCATCAGATATCGAATTACGATAAATACAAATTTAATATTAAAAACAAATCATATCTCAACAACCACAAGAGGTAAATTCACAATTGTTGTACCATTGTACAGATCGTTAATTGTCAAAAAATATTTACAAAAAGGTGACCCCAATTTGACCTTACTTCCTGTCCCAACCGGAAGTCAAATTTTAATATTTACAAAAATCATATCTCAACAACCACAAGAGGTAAATTGAAATTTTTGCACCATTGTATAGATTGTTAATTGTCGAAAAATATTTACACAAAGGTGAGCCCAATTTGACCTTACTTCCTGTCCAAACCGGAAGTCAAAGTTTAATATTTAAAAAAAAATCATATCTCAACAACCACAAGAGGTAAATTCACAATTTGTGTACCATTGTACAGATCGTTGATTGTCAAAAAATATTTACACAAAGGTGACCCCAATTTGACCTTACTTCCTGTCCAAACCGGAAGTCAAAGTTTAATATTTAAACAAATCATATCTCAACAACCACAAGAGATGAATTCACAATTGTTGTACCATTGTACAGATCGTTGATTGTCAAAAAATATTTACACAAAGATGACCCCAATTTGACCTTACTTCCTGTCCAAACCGGAAGTCAAAGTTTAATATTTAAAAAAATCCTATCTCAACAACCACAAGAGATAAATTGAAATTGTTGCACCATTGTATAGATTGTTAATTGTCGAAACATAATTATTTACACAAAGGTGACCCCAATTTGACCTTACTTCCTGTCCAAACCGGAAGTCAAAGTTTAATATTAAAAAAAATCTTATCTGAACAACCACAAGAAGTAAATTCACAATTTTTGTACCATTGTACAGATCGTTAATTGTCAAAAAATATTTACTAAAAGATGACCCCAATTTGACTTTACTTCCTGTCCAAACCGGAAGTCAAAGTTTAATATTTAAACAAATCCTATCTCAACAACCACAAGAGGTAAATCGAAATTGTTTGCGCCATTGTATAGATTGTTAATTGTCGGAACATGTTTACACAAAGATGACCCCAATTTGACCTTACTTCATGTCCAAACCGGAAGTCAAAGTTTAATATTAAAAAAAAATCATATCTCAACAACCACAAGAGGTAAATTCACAGTTTTTGCACCATTGTACAGATTGTTAATTGTCAAAAGTATTTACAAAAACATGACCCCAATTTGACCTTTACTTACTGTCCAAACCGGAAGTCAAAATTTAATATTAAAATAATTATTGTATTGTATTCAAATAAACTTCGAATTGATGACGTCATCATTTTAACTTCAACCAAACACCTAGTTTTTGTTGTGACAAAAACGTATATCTAGTTTTTTTTTCCTTCTTCTCCGGATCGATTGTCTACAAAAAAAACACATACTTGCAAACTTCACATGATCTTCAAACTTGGCATATACTTAGAACATAACACGTAGATGAAACTAGAGTTGTGACGTCATGATTAGGTCATCACATATCGAATTACGATAATTCAAAATTTAATAATTAAAAAATCATATCAAGGGATCTGAAAAATCAATAAAATTACTGATTTAGTCGGGGAAAAATATGTAGTTTATCATAAGTGTAAAGAGTGTGAAATATGTGACATTAGAGACGAGGATATGTTTGAGTTTGATATTAATTTGTACTGAAAACACGACATTTTTGTAAAAAAAGAAACACACTTTTCGTGAAAATTTACACGCAATCTGTCATTTCCACTACGTCCGCAATACTCAATCGAGTGGGCGGGGCATATAAAACAGTCCGGCCGGTAGAACGTTAATACTGCATGTCGCCCTCAATCGGCAAAAACAGATACTGAAATATTTTACTATCCAGTCCAAACCATCGTCCACTTTAGCGAGTGCTACGGTTATATTTCCTGATTTACTCAGAAAGAAATTGTATTTTTATGAAAATAATAGTGTGAAATATGTGATATTACTGATGAACTCGTGCTAACTCGTACTCCAACCAACTCGTACTTCAACCAACTCGTACTTCAACCAACTCGTACTCCGACAAACTCGTACTCCAACCAGCCCGTACACCAACCAACTCGTACGTGGACATGTACAATACAATCGACAGTGTTTGCGTGTGGTGCCCACACAAATTCTTTTTACGAAATTGAGGGCGTGTAAAAATGGATCGCCAACATAGTCATAAAGGGTAGGTATCTTGAATTTAATTGTTAAGAGGATTTCCTGTATTTATCTTCCTGTTTTTATACAAGAAAAGCCATTTTTTAAGCGTTGGGTTGGCTGGTAACGTTAATGTAGTTGCACTGTGCCTGTTTAACTTAACGTTAACGTTAGTTATGTGAACATACTTTGGACAGTAAACAACTCGCCACTTTTCTAACAAAATATGAACAGATGTCACTAAAATGTATTTATAATGTAAATAAGGATAGGAAAATTCAGATGTTAAGGTTATGGCAATTTTTCAGTTGAAATTTTATGCCATATTTTGTAATTTATGTTTTCTCCAAAAATCTTCAGTTTGTGCACAAATTAATGTCAAGTAGTGATTGTTTACTGCACTTTCCCTTAATTGTTTACCCTTAGATACAAATCAACTTACATAGACAATTATTTCACAGGAAAAATGCACAATATTCATGACACAATACATCATGTACTTGTATAAGTTGTTAGTCCTGCTCCCTGGGGAGGCCTCTCTCAGACATCTCTCACATGACACTATGAGCAATTTCCTTAAATACCTTTCTCTTTTGATGTGAGTTTCATGCAAGAACATTTCTTTAATTTATTACACATTGTCAAGAATAATTGTGTGCAATTTTGAAAACAACCAATGCCCTTTTCAATTTCAATGGTCCAGCTACTCCAAAATTATATACTGTTTTCCCATTCATATTATAAATTATAACTTCTGAATTTTCAAATACTTTATTCTTGGTCCATGTACTTGTAAACCTTCCTACTATTTTGTACAAGCATGTTCACTGTGATGTATTATTTTCCCTCATTCACATAAATTAGAACTTCTATAAAATTTCAAATACTTTATTCTTGGTCCATGTACTTATAAACTTTCCTATTATTTTGTACAGCATGTTGACCCAATACATCATGGCTCAGACTAGTTCCAGCCTACAGCACCCCAAGACAAAGCGCTGACACCACATCCAAATGCAGTTTCGTAACTGTTCAAGTCATCAACAATCTTCAGTTTGTAGGCTAATGATGGTATGGTTTAATGTCTTCGTTACAGATCATTTGAGAATCCGTGCACAATTAATGGAAGTGGTCTTCATTACTTGGTTTCGTTTGAATGTATGTAAACTTTCACATTTTTTATAGATGTATGTTCGTTTTAGTATAATTTATAGATAGATACATAAAAAACCATGGTTAACGTTAAAAACCTTTAGTGTGGCAATGGTATCACATGTACCGCGCCTGAGTGAAACAGGTCAACTCGTATGCGTGCTCGTACTTCACCAATTCACACTTATTTTGGTCAACTCGACCCGAAAAATATTTATTACTGAATATTTACTGGCATGCGTACGGGATTGACATCCGGTGAGTACGCTTTTGGTAAAAGTACAAGTTAATTTAGCTACACTATAGTGTCTGTGTTCCTCATAATAATAGTAGTACTTATGTCCTGTGTGGTGATGTGGCTGCATTGCAGTTTACTTTATACTAGCACTTAATTTTTCACTAAAGTAGACCAGAAACAAATATCAGCACCTTTATTGAGATAATGAAACAGTCACATCATGGAGGAAGGAAGACGTCACATGTAGTTCTATTCCATTGTAAAACCTAACTTAAAGGCATTGTTCTGAAGGGAAAATTTTTCTGAAGTTACATCAATCCATCAATCCATCATCCTGATAATAACATATAAGGGCATTCTAAGTTATGTGTGTTTTGTTAGCATGACCCATTATTCTTCGTCCCTCTTTGAAAACATTTAATATTGTTTTTACATGATTCGTTAATATTTCAAATCAACGATATCCATTTGTGCAACTGCTACAAGGTGTGTTAGAGTCTGTGTAACTTTGTGATCCAATGGCCAGTATTTGAAGTTTATCCATTCATCAAAGGAGTTAACGTATTATTCAAATTATGTTATATGGACTTATCCTATCTGTGGCAGTCTTTACCCTCAAGGGAATTGTTTTTCAGTACCTCAAGGCACATCTAGGTCTTTCCAGGAATTCATCGGCTGCTGTGGACGAGATGATTGGATGCCTGGTGAAATTTTACTGTCTTTCTGTTGTTTAGTAGTGTCTCTTTTCTTGACATTATCTTTTGGGGGTTTTCCTTGATCCGGATTAATCTCTCTTGCGATTGGCGTTACGTCCAAATCGTCATAATCTGAAAAGTCGTTTTTGTCGCAATGTATGCGGGCTTCCTGATCATTGTTCTCTTGATCGTCGGACTCTTGGTCATCAAACTCATGACCGTCAGAGTCATGACCGCCCGAGTCATGACCGCCCGAGTCGTGACCGTCCGAGTCGTGACCGTCGGCCTCATTGTCCGAAACAATTTCGTCCCGCTGATCTCCTTGTTCCCTGTGTTCTTCTGCTCTATGGTCTCGACTGCCGCAAATGAAGCATCGAGCTCTCAATTCACAACTTCTAGCGAAGTGTTGGGATGGATTTATTTAAGTTCTTTATTAGTAGGCTTCTTACCCCTGTTTCTATTGCTGTGTTGAAGTCGTGTACTTGGCGCTGAATGTTGACGACTGTACCAAAGGCCGATAGAACGCTGATGACTGTCTGGTCGCTCATCTCGTACGGGACTTTGGCGTAGACTACTACCGAGTCATGTACATTTGCTCTTTCACATGGAATCAGCAGACCGTGTAAAGGTATCCTCTCTCACCGTTGTTCAAAATGCTCTGCAGGCGACATGTGGTTTAAGTATGCGAGAATTTTGAAGGGTCATACAAAATGCATATTCATAACGTGACCTTTACTTTTTTCCGTCGTGGAGTTCATTGGATAAAACGCCTGTTACATACTGAAAATTAATTTCAAAGAGAATTTTTAACCAATAGGATTAGAAAGAATATGTCGTCTGCAAATATTGAACTAACATTACAGCAATATGGGCAAACGCGCGAATTTCCTTGAAGTTTTTTTGTGCACAACTCTGGCCCTTGACAAGAGCGCACGCTGAAAAAAGGTAATATTTCAAATCGGATTTTCTTCCTGAAGATGAATTTTCCTTGAGACATAAAAAGTATGATAGGTGTAAGAACCTCTATTTTAACCACTAATTATTACTTTGTTATTTGAGCAAACCCAGTAGCTAATCTTTTAAACGGTGGATTCCCCTGCGGCTTCAGCGTTGTTAAACAAAAGATTTCTGGGGAACCCGTTACGGTTTTGGATGACATCATTGTGTATGCGTGTGCATATACACACACGGATTGTTGTGGGCGTTTTCATTGTAAAGGGGTTACATAATTTTTAATAACGTTAGAATATAAAACAAACGGAATGATTTGAGTTTATAAAGCCAATATGAACCAATATTTAATACATATATTCTCTTCACTCTTCCATTTTAAATTAATTTAAGATTTTTTTTTTCCTTTCTATGCACTCCAAATCATTATTTAAACAGCGAAGATGTAATCACAGCAATATTTCACCTTTTTGAATTGCTGCCCAGAGGACGTTACTTGGGTTTGCTCAGGTATAATCACCATGAAACTGTTCTTCGTGAGTTTAACTACCCTCCCATGCTTGATTTTTCAAGAAAATAATTCACGAAAGGTGTAATAACGTCAAAAATGGACCAATAATTAGCTTCTATCGATCTGTAAAATTTAACGGATGCTCAATATTTGATGCACATTGAAGACGCTTTTACACTTCGCGGGTTTCGATGAATTCACCCAGAAACGTGTCATCTTGTAAAGCCATGACTGTAGATTGATGTGTGATCTTTGTTCATTGAGGTCATATTGGCATTTGCAATCACTTTGATCGTAATCTCCAGTCGATTTGCCAAATTTCAAAAGACGCGACCTTGTTTAAAGTTGGTGAAACAACACCAATAGAGGACGCTATACAGAGCAGAAAAGGCGCATGCGCACAAACCTCTTGTCGCTCTGCATGCAGCGGTGCTCTGGGCTATCACCAATTGCTTTTCATTATCAAAGGTCACATTGTACCATCCATTGTCCAAAGACGCGATGCATTTAATGCTGTCGCCTGTACTATATTCAGCTCTTTTCTAATGGCTTTGTCGATATCGCGTGATGATGAGTTCCTCCAGTTGTCGGGCATTGAAGCGAATCGTGTTCGGCCTCCGCAATGTCTGGTTGTTTATGGCGGCTCATAGTACGAATACATGGTGCCAAACAAGATGGCGTCGGGCCAATTTAGCCCAAAAGGCAAGTTTAAGAAAGGCCTGAAATGGCTCATCCTACAGTTAAACAACTCTAGAAATGGTTTTTACGGATGGCTTTTTTTCCAGAAGAACGTCTGCTCGCTTTAAAAGGGAGGAAACAACTGATATAGTAGCAAAAAACACACCAAGAAACGGAGCCGAAGTGACGTCTTTGCTTCTCGGAAGCTGTTGTTATGGTGTAGTTGTAGTTGTGGTTGTTTTGTGGTTGTGGTTGTGGTTGTGGGTTGTTCCCTTGCCCTGTTCCTGTTCCTGTTCCTGTCCCGTTCCCTGTTCCTGTTCCTGTTCCTGTTCCTGTTCCCGTTCCGTTCCTGTTCCTGTTCCTGTTCCAGTCTCTGTTCAACTCGTTCCTGTCTGTTCCTGTTCTGTCTGCCCTGTTCCTGTTCCTGTTCCTGTTCCTGTTCCCTGTTCCTGTTCCTACCCTTGTTCCCAAGTTCCTGTTCACTTGTCTGTTCCTGTTCCTGTTCCTGTTCTGTTCCCACCCTGTTCCTGTTCCTGTTCCAACCCTGTTCCCACCCTGTTCCTGTTCCTGTTCCCAACCCTGTTCCTGTTCCTGTTTCCCTGTTCCTGTTCCTGTTCCGAAAACAGTATAAAATTTTTGGAGAAGGGAATTTTTGAAATTGACAAGGATTGGTTGTTTACAAATTGCTATTTATTTTGACAATGTGTAATAAATTAAAATCCCTTCATGAAACTAAATCAAAAGAAAAGGTTTTAAAAATTTCCCATATTTTTGGGAGATGTCTGAGAGGGCCTCCCAGGAGCGGGACAACAATTTAAACAAGTACATGATGTATTGTGTCGAATTTTGGGTGTTTTTTTCCTTGAAAAATTGTCTTTGTTGTTTTTATCAAAGGGGTAAAAAATTTAAAGGAAAGTAGTAAACAATCCTACTTGACTTTAAATTTGGGCAAAAACCGAAGTTTTTTTGGAAAAAACCTAAATTAAAAATAGGGCTAAAATTTCAACTGAAAAATTCCCCCTTTAAACATCTAAATTTTTTCTACCCTTATTTACATTCTAAATACTTTTTAGTGACTCTGTTCATTTTTTAATTTAGGGGCGAGTTTTTTACTGTAAAGGTATGTTCACATAACTAACGTTAACGGGGTTAAACAGGCACAGTAACTAATTAACGTTACCAGCCAAAACGCTTAAAAATGGTTTTTTTGTAAAAAAAACACGAAGATAAATACGGGAAACCTTTAAAAAATTAAATTCAAGATCCCTCCCTTTATGCCCATGTTGGCGATCCTTTTTACCCTAAATTTTCCCGAAAAAAAAATTTGGGGGCCCACACGCAAACATTTCCCGATTATATTGTACATTTACGACGGGGTTGGATAGGGGCCCTTTGGGAAATACGAGTTTGTGGGGTACAAGTTGGTTAAAGGGTACGAGTTGGTTGGGTAGAGCAAGGTTCATCAGTAATATCACATATTCCACACTATTTTTTTATAAAAAAACCCTTTCTGAGAAAATGAAATAAAACCGAAACTTTCGAAAAGGGGACGAGGGTTTTGGGACGGGTTTAAAATTTTTCAGTTTTTTTCCGATTGGGGGCGACATCGGTAAACGTTCTGCCAGCCGGACTGTTTTATCCCCCGGCCCACCGTTTGGGAGAAATTGGGGACGTAGGGAAAATAACGCAAATTTTTCACAAAAAAGTGTTTTTTTTTTTAAAAAAATGTCGTTTTTTAGCCCCAAATTAATATCAAACAAAAACATACCCCTGCCTTAATTAATATTTCCCTTTTTCCCATGATAAACTACATTTTTTTCCCTGACTAAATCAGTAGTTTTATTGTTTTTTCAGACCCCTTGATATGTTTTTTTTTAATTAAAATTTTGAATTATCGTAATTGTTTAATGACCTAATCATGAGGGTCACAACTGTAGTTTCATCTACGTGTTATGTTCTAAGTATATGCCAAGTTTAAAGTTCATGTAAAGTTTGGTGTGTTTTTTTGGAACAATCACCCGGAAAAGAAGGGAAAAAACCTAAAATATACGTTTTGTCACAAAAAAAAACTAGGTTTTTTGGTTAATTTAAAAATGATGACGTCATAAATTTTAATTTTTTGAATACAATAAATAATTTTTTTAAATTAAACTTTGATTTCCCGGTTTTGGACAGGAAGAAAGGTAAAAGGGGGGTATTTTTTTAAATACTTTTGACAATTAACAATCTTTTTAAAGGGTGAAAAAACTGGGGAATTTACCTCTTGGGGTTTGGGAGTTTGATTTTTTTTTAAATTTAAACTTTGATTTCCGGTTTGGACGGGAAAATGGGGTCAAATTAAATTTTTGGTAAACATGTTCCGACAATTAAAAATTTCTATAAAAAGGGCGAAAAAATTGATTTACCTTTGTGGTTGTTGAGATGGATTTTTAAAAAATTTTAAATTTTTTGATTTCCGGTTTTGGGACGGGAAGTAAGGTAAAATTTGGGGTCTTTTTTAGTAAATTTTTTTTGACAATTAACGATCTGTACAATGGTAAAAATTGTGAATTTACCTTTGGTTGTTTAGATAAGATTTTTTTTTAAATATTAAACTTTGATTTGGTTTTACGGAAGTAAAAAAATTGGGGTCCCCTTTTGTTTTAAATTTATGTTTGAATTAAAAACCCATAAAATGGTGAAAAAATTCCCAATTTACCTTTTTGGGGTTTGGGAATGGGTTTTTTTTAAATATTAAATTTTGATTTCCCGGTTTGGACAGGAAGAAAATTGTGGGGTCCCCCTTTTTGTAAATTTTTTTTTGACAATTAACGATCCCCCAATTTAAAAAAATTGAAATTTAATTTTTGTGGTTGTTGAGATAATTTTTTTTTAATATTAAATTTTGATTTATCGTAATTGATATCTGATGACCTAACCCTTGACGTCAAAAATTTTGTTTCACCCGTTTAAGTTAAATTATATCCCAAGTTTCAATTTTTGTAAAGTTTGCAAGTATTTTTTTTTGTAGACAATCGATGGGAAAAAGGAAAAATTTCCCCCGTTCCTTTTAACTTGGGGACAATCTTTGTTATCAGGACAGACCAAAAATCAAAAAACCCCAAAGAAACATTAAATTAAAATATTGTTATTAAAAAAATTAAAAAAATTAAAATTTTTTTAATATTCAAATTAACCCAAATGAAATGAATGTGATGTTTTTTTCCCTCAATGAATTAATTTAAACTTATAAACTCAATTTAAACTCAAATTTCTGCTTAGTCCCTGATTGAAAGCGTAAGGATATATTAATTTGATGAAAAAAATTAATCAGCAATTAAAAACAAAATGAAAAGCAAGTTTGATAAAAAATGAAATTTAAACTTATGAAATGGCCCTAGCAATAAATAAACCCAATTTTTGGATTAATAATTTCCAATTTTAAATAAATTTAGTCAATCAACTAAATTTAAAAAAACCCAACCTAAAAAAAACATTTTTTTAAACTAACGTTACATGCAAAATTTTAAACAAAATAGATGAAATAAATTTTCCCCTTTAGTTTTCAAAAACCTTCCCCCGAAAAATTGGGGGGGCGGATGATCGCCCGGGGATCGGGACGACTGCCCCTCTTGTTTTGCCCCTACTGGCCCCCTCCCGTAAATCTGGCCCTGGCCCTTTCCAGGGGTCGGATTCTTTTTTTAAATGGGGTTTTCCCGGGGTAACCCCCCGGGAAATTTTACCATAAAAGAGCTTCGGGCCGTTCCCCTTTAGCCCGGTAAAAACGGGATGGGTATTGGGCCCCTTAAAACCTTTGGGAGGCCCGCCGGTCCCCAGAGGGCTGTATCCACCCCATTTTGGGGTTGGGTGGCAACAAAAACCCCTAAATTAAAAAAGGAAAAATTCCGTCTTCTCTCTGAATCTCAGAATGATTCTGTCCAAATCGCACACAAAAAAAAAAATTTAATTCCAATTTTAAGGTAATTGGGCCCATCTGGACCCAGGAAAAACAATGAATGTTCTACCAAAAAAAGGCAAATTGATATAAATTGTTAAATTACATGCCCAAAAGGGGGGGTTGCATCTTGCTATGGGTGTTTTTTGACAAAGGAAAAAAGGGTTACATTGGGTCCAAAGTCAGCCCACAAAAAAACATTTTGGGGGTTATTGTGAAAAGTGTTTGATCCATTTATAAAATTGAAAACAAAAATTAACTATGTACAAAAAAAAAATTCAACGAAAAATTTAAAAAATGGAATACTGGAAAGAAGAAAAAAACGAAAAAAAAAATAGGTTTTTTGGGCATCCCACCTAATAACGAATGGGTTTTTAATTTTTCGGACGACAGGCTGAATTTTAAAACATAAAAATACAACTTTTGGTAACTAAACTTTTTAAAATAAAAACCAACCGCCGCCCGAACTCCCTTTCCCTTCCAAAACCACGGTCCCCAGACTGCCCCCCTGGAGCCCTTTACCCTTTGGAAAAGGGTATTTCAAAAGTCAAAAGGTTTAGTGCACATGTATCCCAAAAGGCAGCCAAAAAAGATCTAACCATTAACAAACCAACAAATTTAAATTTCCTAAAAAGATTAACAAAAGCAACCCAAATTCCCCTCAAAAAAAACAAAACTGCAATGCCCAAATTACATTTTGTTTTTGCCCAATTACACTATCCGGGTGCCCCGGAAAGCGGGAATTTCAAAATATTTATGTTCACTACTTAATATTTTATTTTTTACGGTCCATCCAAGGGCCCCGGAAAGCTGGAATGTCAAAATATCTTTTTTTACTATTTAAATACCATTTTTAAATTTCGGCCCATTACAATACACCCAGGGTATTATCGGGGCTTTAAAAACATTTTTGATGACATAGAGGGGGATTTGACCCCCAAAATTTTTCCCGTTTTTTTAAAATTTTCCTTTCCAATCACATCCCCAATAAAATCGTTAAATATTTCAGCCCCCCCAGGGGAAATAAACCCCCCCCTTTTTATATATCTAGTGACCTATACAGATAAATTATAATTTTCGAATAAATTAGTTAAACAACTTTTTGAAATATCTTTAAAATTTAAAAACGAAAAAAATAGTTTTATTTAAAATAAAATTATAAAAAAAAAAAAAATAATTTTAAATTTTAAAAAAACGACGTTGTTAAATCCAATATTTCAAATTTTTTGGGTCTTATCCCAAATTTCCCTAGGTAAAATTAATTAAAAGAATACTTGGAGTAAAAAAGGTACAAATCTATTGTCTACTTTTATAACATAAAAATTTCCACAAAAAAACAGGCCATTTCATTTTAGTTTTGGGTTTAAAACACAAACCCAATAAAAAGGAATAGAACAAATTAAAAAAATTTGGGAGCCTTTTTCTACATAAACGGTTACAAAAGAGCATAGCTCTCCCCTTTCATCCTTGACCCGCGAACGCGTACGTCGGTATTTAAAAGGCGTCACTGTTAGGGGGGGCGCACATCGGGGGAGGAAGTTTAGGGGGCGTACCCCAGGGGTTGCCCCGGGGAGCTTTGGGGCCGATTATTACCCTTTCATCAGGGGCCCACGGGGGGTAATTTCCCCGGAACTTTTCCGTTTTCAAAACGATCAATTTTCCTTTTTCCTACCCAACTCTTCAATTTCTATCAACCACCCCATCCCGGGGGTTACATTTTTAATTACGTTTTTAAATTAAAAATTTATGTTTAATTTTGGATGAGGAAATGGGAATCATAAGGGATTACGCATCAGGGCTGCCCCGGTCGGGAAATTATTTGTTGACAAACAGTTTTTAGGGGGAAAGTTTTAAATTGGTTTCGCCCCAACCTTTTGCCCTGATCGTGAAAAAATGATATCCCGGACCAACAGCCCCTTCCCAAATGTAATAATGGTCCCGGAAAATATTCAACTTTTTTTGTTCTTTTTGCACTGCGCTGATAAAAGAACCGATAAATTGTTGGTTAAAAAAGAAAATTAATTCCATGAATCGGTGATGTTTGGGAATTATTTATGCCGGAACTTAGATAAAACTAAACCCTTTACATTAGGGGTGAGGGTTCAAAAAAATCCAAACAAATGTGATGTTGACAATATTGTTTTATTTTGATGATTTTGAAAATTTACCCCAAAACGTAGGGAAGCTAAATGACTTCATTTAATTTATATATGTACTTTTTTACTGATTTTTGGGATTATTTAAAATTATTTTTGGTTTTTCAAATGTTACTATTTTTTAATTTCTTATTATTAAATATTGTTTTTTTATAAAAAATTAATTTTTGTAACTTTTTAAACTTAAATTTTTTTAGGATGCCCGATATTTACATACATCAAAATTACTGTTTCAAAATTAATTCCAAATAAATAAATAAACTATGGTTACCCGGTTTTGTAAATTTTTTAAATTAGCCCAATTGTAACCCGTTTTTTGTTTTTTGGTGGGTACCCAGCGGGTGAAAAGGGCCAAGAAGCAGGGGTTGCGCCACGCGGGTTTGGGGGCAGACGTGACGCAGGTTCCCATTCTACGGGGAACCCAAAGGTCAGCTTGGGGGGCCGCAGCAAGTGCAGCCGGGCGGGGGCCCCTTTTCGGCCCCTTTTGGCCCCCGGGAAACCGTTTTTTCCCAAACCGCGGCTCCCCTGTGCGGGGCCTACTTTTTAATGTGAAGGGCTGGCGGTGATCATTATCGTTATTGAAAATGGTTGTCATTTGAAAAATGGGAAAAATAACAGTTTTCCCATCCAATTTTTAGTAGCCCTGGCAAAAGGAAAAAAAAGGCAATTAAATTGTCCAAGATGGGCTAAACTAGAAAAACCATGTGAGCACAAAAGTTTTGATAATCCCGCGAGCCGGGAAACGATCATCAAAATTTTTTGGGGGCCTTTAAATTTTAAAAAGAAAATATTTTTTTTTCAGTGTTGGATTTTAAATTTAAAATTAATTTAAAAATTTTTTTCAGAGGGGATAAATAAGTGTTTTCATAGATTGTTTTTGATTAAGTAAAACCAGAAAATTTATAATTTTTTTTCCCAGAAAAATTTGGGCCCTTTTATTTTCTAAATTATAGGTGTAAATTATTTAGGAAGATTTAAGATTAAATTGTTGTGTGGACATCGATGATGTATATTCATATGCAGCTGGGGGGTAATACTTTTTAATTTTTTTAAATTAATTTGGGGTTTTATTTAAAATATTACATGGTAATTTATTTATGTTATCAAATGAGTTTTTTTTAAAACGGAAAAATTAGTTTTTCAAACTGTTTTAATTAATGTTTGTTAAAGATAAATCCCCAAAAGAAAGTGTCCAAAAATTTTGTTTTCATTGGAACTTTTTAAAATTTTTAAATGGGGATATTTAACCAAATAGTCCAAAGTTTGGTTTAACAGAAAAAATGAAAAAATTAATTTATGATGGGAAAATAAACGATTTTTTTGAAAATGTCATTTTAAAATTTTTATTCAATTTAATTTTAAAAAAGATTTTCCCAATAAAAAAATAAAAATTTTAAATAGCAAAATTTGTAAAATTAAAATGAATTTAAAATTTTGGCACTTTGAGCTTTGTTTCAATTTGAAGTTGATATATATTTTATTTTGATTCTCAAAAATTTAAATGACCCCGTTTAAAAAAAAAAAAATTATTTTTTTAAATTTAAAAATGTACCCTTTCATTTGAGATTTTTTCTGCCTTTTTTTCATTGTCCCTTTGGTAAATTTCCCAATGCATCCAAAATTTAAAAATAAGAAAATCGATAAATCCCTGCAAAGTTTCAGCTTTCGTTGAGTGAAAATAGCGATGCACCCAGTAGTGCAATATCTAGGATGATCCTATCTTTGTTTTTTACAAGCCCTTGGGATAAAAAAAAAAAAAAAAAAACGTAGATGCAGTTTCGATGTTTTTCGAAGAAAAAACATTGCACAATTTTCCCTTTAAATTATGAATTACTATAAATTTCTATCCTTTTATTATGTGTATCCTTTGATCATAAAAATATTGTAATTTTTCCGTGTTTTTGCCCAAACCTTCCCTTTTTGTTTTGATCTTTTCTGGGTTTGATTTTTGTCCAAATGTTGTTTAAAAACCACCCCCACTTTCCATCTTTTTTCACGGTCATGGGGAAATTTTCCGGCCAGCGACCCGAAAGAGCGGGGCTTCGGGAGCGGAGCGGGCCATATTAAAATTGCCCCAAACCAAAGTGTTTGGGAACCCTTTTGGGTAAAAATTAGCCCCGGGGCCTAAACCCCACACCCTCCCGTAAAAAGAACTTGAGTTTTTTCGCTAGACCGCTCCCCAAAGACCCCAATAAACCCAAACCTTTTGACTTCCCCCAAAACAACAAAAATCAAATTTTTAATCAGTAAGGGGGAAAGAGACAAAGGGAAATTGCTTTCAAACCAGTCCGAGTTGGTCTTAAAACAGGGGTTTTTTTTTGGTTGAAGGTGCGGGAGTGGAGAAAAAGGGGGGAATATGCTCCCTCATTTTGATGAGATTTCACCTCCAAATGAAAATATGATGCATCAAGAAAGGAAAAAAAAGGACAGAAGTTTTCCCATTTTTAATGGGGAAGAAAAAAGGGAAAAAAAATTTTTAATGTCATATTTTTGGACCCTCGGAAAATGAGTCAAAAAGGGGGAAATTTTAAAAAAATTGAAAATTTTTATGGTTTAAATTTTTATTGATTAAAACCAACATCAATTTCAATCAATAAAATAAAAAATCAATGATTTTTTTTAAAAATTGGTTTCTTTTTCGTCATTTGTTTTTTTTTCGAATGTTTGTTTTCCTAAGAATTAATTTTTAAAATTATGAAAAATTATTGATTTTGTACATATCTCCATAATCAATATGTCACCCCACTAACAGATACCAAATTAAAACTGGATGATGTACTTTCAATTTTTCAAATTTGGGATTTGGACTCTTTTTTCACAGGCGGGTACATTTACATTTTGATTTTTTAAACTTAAAATTTTGGAAGCACCAGGAGCATGTTTATGTGGATTTGGCGCTATTTAAATGTGACCCAATTTTTAAAAATGAGTTTTGGAATAAAACTGCTTTTGAAAAAAACCCCCTTATACATGTTTATCACAATGTGAAACAATGAAAATAAAATTTCCTCCTTTAAAC
This sequence comes from Zoroaster sp. YZ-2022, assembly GCA_029582265.1. Classification (NCBI taxonomy): domain Eukaryota; kingdom Metazoa; phylum Echinodermata; class Asteroidea; order Forcipulatida; family Zoroasteridae; genus Zoroaster; species Zoroaster sp. YZ-2022. Next base: position 58,424,722 of record CM055818.1, read on the forward strand.
GTCTTTTTTTTCCCATACTGAAAACTTAAACAATTAAAAAGATTAAACCCCTCAGACCCAAAGAAGTTTTACTTCCACACCCTCATTAACAATTTAAAGCCCCCCTCGTCAGGGTCATGTCCAAAATTAGACCCTGATGTTGTTAAAAATTAAGCTTCCATCCCGCTTATACTTAAATAAAAGATCTGGCACCCAAAAACAATGAATTAAACAACTCACCAAAAACCCCCATGCCTCCACCTTTTTCATTGGGAAAAAGAAAGTATCAAAAGCCCCAGCCTCTTGGGATTCATTTAGTGCCAAGGGCGGTTTTTAAGTATGGGAAAACACCCAAAAATTTTCACTACAGCATGGTTCCTTGAGATCAACCCTGGTTTGACATTTTTCAAAAAGGCATCCCCGTCTGTCATGGTTTGCCCCAAAATCATCCTGACAAAAAAAGCAAAGGTGATTCAGTTTCTAAAAAATAAAAAAAAATTTTGTATCACAAATTTAAAATTTGACAAAGTTTTAACCTGTAATTTTGGGAAAACACTGGGGGCATGTTTTTATGGGTTTGGGACTATTTAAAACATGCCTTTCACAATGGAAAAAATTTTGAAAATTATATATGGGTTTAAGATGAAAAATGTATTTGTTTTTCTGAGCCAAAATTTCCCTCACAATTTTCAACCATTTTATTAATTTGGGCCGGATATTTTTTAAAAAAATATTTCTATATATATATTATAAATGACCAACATCTCAGTCATAATTTAAAAAAACCAGTCCCCATGATCAACCACCACTTTTCTCTATTGACTCTTTTTAAAAAACAAAAAAAATACCGCCAATTTTCCCCGGGGAAAAATATATTCAATTTAAAAAAGAAATAAACGGGGGAAATGTAGTAATTACTACCCGGCCTTTTGGGGCGGGGTTGGTTTTTTTTAAAAAAAGTTGCAGGAACCAATTTTTGCCCCCAAAAGTGATAGGCTTTCTCCCTCAATCATCATACCTAGGTTTTACCTTGTACGTAGTTGACCGGGCAGGGAAAGGAAAATAAACCCCCCTTACTGTACTTTAACCGGGTAACAGTTGAAGGAACGGGCCTTAAAATATAATCTTTTAAAAATTTCATTTTACCCCTTTTTTTAAAAAAAATTTAAAATCTAAACAATATGTAACTGTTGTTAAAATTAAAAAAAACCTACCTTCATCATGACCTTTAAAAAACCTTTGTCATGACCGAAAAATTTCGTTGGCCGTTTATTGACCTTCAACTTATCCTGGGAATTTAACAGAGGAAGATTTTTTCGTCGAGGGGCACCATCCTCCTTCCCCTGAGTTTCCCCAAAATCCAAAATTTTGTTTTTAAAACAAACTTCATGATTAAAAACCCCGGGTTTTTAAGTTATAAATTAACCCTCGCCGCAGGGCAGTAACTTTTCGCATATTTTAATACCCGGGAAAGCCCCATGATCGAACGGAAAATTGCGCACACGTTTTTGGGGTCAAAAAGGTTTAATCACCTTGTTGTTGGGGGTTTGAATGGACCCCCTGGCATACAAACCGTTTCCTTTTTCGCCATGAACATTTCTTTATCCCTTTAAAAAACCCAAAAATTTTGCGCCCCGGGGGCCCCTAAAAAAAATATTAATGAGGGGGACCCCAGCGTTCCCCAAAAAACAACAAAACCTTTGTTCACATTTTAAAAAAAAAAATGGGCCCAAAAAAGGATAAAAAAAAGCGTGAGTGATCCTCGGGCAAATGCCCCCGGGGTCCCGAAAGGGAAACCCCTTTTAGTTCCCGAATTTTAGGCCGGGCCCCGGGGTCGGTCGCAGGTTCCCAACACCCCCGGTGATGTTTAAAAACCCCCAATGACCCGCAAAACATCCCCGCCCTTTTAAATATAAAAACCAACTATCAAAAAGGGGGTTAAAAAAAAGGGCAAGCTAGGTACTGACATTAAAGTTATGAATACATTTTAAAAAGTCATAATAGTTTTTTTTTGTGTTTTAAAGTTAAATTAAAGTCATTTGATTGGGGTGAGATTGAGAGCTTTTTGGGTAATTTTCCGGGTGTTATATTTTTTACAATTTATGAGGGAAAAAGCGTAATTTATTGTTGGAAGGTTTCCCGGAAAAACCCGTGGGGTGTTTGTTAATTTTAAAAGAAAAATTTTTGGGGTTTTTATTTCTGGGCGAATTTAAGGGTTTTTTTGATTTCGTTGTGGCCCTGTGGGACGAAAATAATGAATGTGGATTTTTGAAGAGGTCATCTTTGGGGGTTAATTTGTCCAGTTTTCTTTTTTGTTGATCTTTAAGAATGTGTTTTATTTCATTTTGGGAAAGGGGTGATACTGTCAATATTAGTTTTTAGGGGGTTTTTTAAAGGTTTTTTCAACCCCTCAACCCAAAAATTTTATGTCCGGGGAACCATTCAAGGAAAACAATATTCCCTTGTTGGATATTAAAAAAAATGACGGATTCAAAGATTTTATTTTTAGGGTCAGGTTTTGTAATAGTTTGAATGGCCTTTTAAAAAGTCACTAAATATACATGTGTTTTTGGGTTTGACGTTTTTTTCCCAAAATTTTAAAAAACCCAAAAAGTTCGGGTAAATATGGGAAAAGCCCTTATTAAGACGAATATTTTTAAAAAATTTAAGCCGGGGGTATGGGCCAACCCCCCCGTATTGAGATTGGGGTTTAAAAACCATCTGTATAAATGAAAAATTTTTTCCCGGTTGGGGTTTATAACTTTAATATTACCTTTCTATATTTATCAGTGTTTGTAACATAAGGGGTTTCAGGAAAAATTAGGTTTTTTTGTAATTCCCGAATGGAAAAGGTTAAAAGAGGAAAAATTTTGGAAAATTTTTAACCTGGCTTAAATGGTTTTGGGGTACATTAAAATTTTTGCAAATAAATTTTTAAAATTTTTTAATAATATTTTATTAGGATTTTTTGTATGGGGGAAAATTTTTTTATAAATATGTCGCACAAAACTGACGACGTAAAAAAAGGGGGGGTGGGGGGTCACCCCCATTCAATTTAAATCTATAGAGGGGAACCGGGTACCTAATACATATTTTTTGGGGCCTGGTTTGAAAGGGTATTTTTCTGTTTCATTTGTATCGGAAGAGTCAAAACTTCACACCCCTATTCTAAAATTGGAATAACAAGTTTAAAAATTTATAAAAGGTTTTTTTAAATTTGCCCCCCATGGGTTCCCCCTTTCACATCTAAGGGTGTTGGGTTTTTTTTTATTTAAATACTATCAATAAGGGGTTTTCCCTTTAAATTTACTATCAAAAATAACACCCAGGAATTTGGGATGGGGGGAGAACCTGAATAGGATGGTTTTTAAGATTTAATAGAAATGTTTTTTGTTTTTTTTGTGAAAAGAAAGCAACAGTTTTAGGAATGGATAATTTAAAACCCATTTTCACTTTGTTACAATTTTTTTAGATTAATTTAAAAGTTCTTTCTAGGAAGGATGTGTTCGGGTTTGGTTTCCCAAAATGCTATATCATCTGCATATTGTGGGGACTTTAACAAACCAGACATTTGGGAAGGTCATTGACAGCAATGTTAAATAAATTAGGGTTTATAAAATTCCCCGAAGGGAACCATTTTTTTGATCCTTTTTTACAGAAAGGGGGGGTTTTGATTTTAACCGAAATTTTTTTTGGGAAGAAAAATATCAATCCATTTTAAACGACCGTAAATGCCCATAGTTCAATTTTTAAAGATAACACCTTTTCCCGAAAAAAAATCTTTGGGCCTTTTTTATATCCCAAAATGGGAAGGGGGGCTTTCTTTTTTTAGTTTTGGGGTTTATTAAAGACGATTTCCCAAAATTTAAAGGGTGTGATCTTGGGAAACTTCCTTTTCGAAAACCCCTGATAATTTTAAAGGGGTGATTTTTTTTAAAAAAACCTTTAAAAAAGTTGACCATCCGTTCCATTATTTTGCAAAATGTAGAAAGGGAGCTATGGGTCTATGGGGTCCAGGGGTTGGTGGGGTTTTCCGGGTTTTTGGATAGGGGTAAGAAAAGGGTTTTTTTCCATTTTGGGGGATTGAGGGGTTTTCCATAAAATTGAAATAAAAAAATATTCCAATTTTTAAAAGGCAGGTGTTTTAAAATTTATTGTTTTTTGCCATCCTTTTCCCGGGGTGGGACATTTAAAAGTCAATGGCATAATTTTTATTCTATATTGAATGGACTTTTTGACAATTTTCATTATTATTTTTTAAAGAAATTATTTCAGCTTTGGGGTTTTAAAATCAATAAAAAACCCTAATAATTATCCTCTGCTTACTTTTGAAAAAATATCCCACAAAAGTTTTTGGGCCCTTTTCTTTGTCGGGGAATTGAATTGTACCATTGTGTTGTAAAACAGGGAAAATTTTTGGTTATTTTCCCAAACCTTTAATTTTTTATTCCCAAAAAGTTTTTTGTTGGTTTTTGGTTGGGTTTATTACGAAGCTCTCCCAATCTTTTTTTTTTCCTTTATTAATAGCTTTTTTTGCAATGGAAAAACTTTTATAAAAAATAAGATCAGAAGGAAAAGGGGGAATTTTCCTTAATCTTTTTAAAAGCATTCTTTTTTTTTCGTTACCCATTCTTCGTTCCACCAGGATTTGGATTTTTTTTATTTGGGGGTTTGGGTTTTGATAAAAGGGCATAGCTAAACGGGGGGTTTCCCGAAAAATTTTTATTTTGTCATCGATATTTTTAGATTTTGAGGTTCAGTGATATGTTCATTAATGCCTTGGAATTTGTTCCAGTCGGGTTTTTTAGAGACCATTTGGCGGGTTTTTTGGATGGGTTCCAGAAACCAAAACTTTTGATTTTTTAAATTGGGCAGTGATCCTTTTTTTAAGTATCATGTAAAGTTTCCCAAATTCAATTGGCAAAACCCGGGGGATGTAAAAGGACATCAAAACGAAAGAGTTTTGGGCTGAATTAACCTTTTGCCTCAACAGAATTAATAGACCAAATTGTTATCAACAATAATATTTTCAATAAATTCCATTGTGATCAAGTTTGACCCCAGGGGATTATGGCTATTAAAACACCCCAAAAATGCAAGGGCTTTCAATTTTTCAAAAAATTTTCCCTTTTAAAAGAATCATTTTAAAATAGGGATGGGTTGTATATAACAATGTTTATTTATTTTTATTATCAAAAAATTCCCCTATTTTATTTCAATGGGGTTTTTTAAGTCAGATTTCAAGGGTTTTTTAAAAAAAATGCCGTTTAATTAAAATGCACAACCTCCTCCTTTTTTTAGATTTTGTGTTATTCTATCATGTCGATATTCGTAACCAGGCCTTAAATGTTTTATCTTCCTTAAACCAGGTTTCTTGGAAGCATATAAGATCTGGTTTTTTTGTCCAGGGGTTAATAGCATTTTTTAAAATCTTTATTTAGCTGAAAAAAAGACTGTGCATTCCTTTAAGTAAAAAAAGCAAAAAAAAAAACATGACGATGGTTTAGTCGCCCCTTCAGTTTTGGTTTTTTGTTGAAATCCCCCCTCATTGGTTCTGGGGGATCTTTTTTGGGTTTTTTTTGATTAGATTTTTTTCCAAAATGCTTTTTTTCCCTGTGTTTAACAGGTGATTGTGATAGGGTTTTTGTATGTTTTCCCGTTTTTTTCTTTAGGGTTGTTTTTTTTTAGAATACCAACAACCAATTGGGGTTTTTAAAAACTACAGTTCTTTTTTCTTATTTTTTAAATGTTTCCCCGATTTGCATAAATTAAGAAGTTCTATCCAAAATTTTCAAAGGGAGACCCATAATTTTTGTTTCCGTTTTATTTCCCACTATCTGTTTGAGTAGAGGCCTTTGGGATTTGCTTACTTTATAACTTTTCGTCGAAAAGTATCCCCTTTTTCATACCCAGGGGGCCTTTTTATTTCTTTGGTTGTTTTATCTTCTGTTTCAACCCTTTTTTTGTTTGGGGCATTTCTAGGTGGTTTTTTGGGCTTTTATATCAGTTCTTTAAAGGCTTTCGCCGCATCTGCATATGATATGTTATAAGAAACCCTATTGTATTTTTTCCGTTTAAATTTTTATTGCAGGGCCCCCAACAGATGAGGACGTTCGCCACATCTCACAGATTATCTTTCTGTTCATTTTAAAGTTTGGGGATCCCCCCACCGTACCAAATTGGAGTTTTTTCATTATTGGGTCCATGGCTAATCTTTGACAATTAAAGCGGGGGATCACCGGGGAATGGGGGTTTTTTTAAAAAATTTTTATCCCCTTTTTTTAAATTTTGGTTTGGGAGATTGGGTTTAATTGGGGAGACAAAAGATAGGGTTTTTTTCTAAAAGGGGCCGTTTCTTTTCTTCATTAAAGGGGTTTTACCAATAACTCCCTTTTTTTGAGGCCCTTCCCTCAGATATTCGGGAATACCCTTTATGACACCTTTACATTGGGTTTTAGAATTTTCCCAAAAAGGGGTTTACGGGCCCCCGGTTTTAATTTCGTAATGGGGCAAGTTGTTTTGTTTTTGCTGCGTTGAAAACGAAAGTTTGGGCCAATTTGGTAATTTTTTGGAAAATTTTTAATGACATCCCCGTTTAAACCCATTGAGTGATTTTGGGAATCTTTTTGGGGTTTATTCTATTTAAATTTTACATCAGTTGAGGGTTTTTATAACCATAGTAGGTTGACCCTTTAGTATCAGTATATTGAGTGTTCCCTCTTTTTTTGGTTTGGGGGTTTTGTAGGGGGGGTTTTATTCAGTTGGGAAACAGGTATACGCTATGATAACCAGGGTTGGAACGTTTTTTCGATCTTATTTTGATTCATTGGGGCGTTTTGGCTTGACTGAACATAATTCAAATGTTGATTAGGTTTGATTTTCCATAAGATCAATGGTGTGGGTTCAGATTGAGATAGCGATCACACAATTGGGACCATGCCCTCTTCGGTCATAAGGCCGGGAAAATTTGGGGGTATGGAAAAAGAAAAAGGCTTTTATTACAAAAAAATACGGGCGTGAAAAAACACCTCTTGATAAAATAAGTAGTTACCCAAAAATTTTTGCAATGAAGAAACTAATGATTTGAAACAAAAAAAGAAAAACTCACTCCCTTTAAAATTAAATATTGCCACTTTTTTGTCACTGCAGCATGGGGCAACCCCCAATCACTGGGTTTTCCCCCCCTCTTATATACGGCTCTGGGGGGGTGAACAAACGCCCCCGGGCTGACCCAATGTGTTAAGTGTTTCTTGTGCAATACAAACCCAGGCTGTTTCAGTTTTTTCCCAAAATGTTCAATGGCAGAAGGAGTTTCAAAAGATGGGAAATTTAATTTATTTGGGAAACCCGTATTTGTTTTCCACTTTTCATTGTCATGCCCAAATTTTCAGAGATTTCCCTTCCCAAATTTAGAAAAAAAACCCTTTTCATTAACACCCAAAAGGGGTTTGGGCGGGGGGGCTGTTTCCGCCCCCCTCCGCTCCCGAACCCGGCCCCAAAATCCCGGGTCTGCTCCCCCGGTAATTGCACCCCCGACCGTGAAAAAGCATGGAACAACAGGTGACTGAATGGTCCGGATCTTGGCCCCGCAACACAATCAATGACCCGCGGTCGCCGTTTCGTTTAAAAGGTTTTTTAAAAAAATGCCTTTTGAAACAAAAAGGTTTGTGGTTTTTTTGCAAAAATTTAAAAATGTTTCATATAACTAAATATACAGACCACATACGTGAAAGTATTTTTGAGAACAAGCATTTAAAAAACCCAAAAACAATAAAAAAGGAAAAAGAAAAGATCAGACCAAAAATTGGTTCCCTCTTTTTTGAAAATTTCAAATGTCTTTAACGTCAGTAAAAAACCGCCCGTTTTCCCAAAAAACAAACAATAAATACGTACATTTGTATGTCTCAAAATAATGAAATAAGTAACAACCGGGCACAGGTTTTTAAAAAGATTTTTGTCCCCATTTTATTAGGGTTTTCCTTAGATTTTGAAAAAAAATGAAAGTATCAATTTCCGCATAATTCGTTTGGAAAAATCGGTACTCACGAAAGCTGTTGTTTGCCCTTCGGGGCGCCTTTGTATCGGATGTGAAACATGGAAAAACGATTACTTCTAAAAAACGAAATTAACCAGAGGGGAAATTCAAGTTCAAAAAGATTACGTAACGACGACGAGACTCTTACTATTTTCTCAATTTTAAGTTAGGGTGAGTGCAATCAATACTTCAATTAACATTCAAACAATTTTGATTTTCAAGAAAAAATTTTGGGAAGTCTACTTTTATGTTAAAACAATTGGTGGGTAGGGTTTGATTTATTATTTTATTTAGGCAAATTATAATTTTGGGATTTTTTTTTTTACACATTTATCTTACAGGACAACCTATTAATGTTCTTAATGCCTTAAAATGTTGGTCAAAATTCAAATCTAATAAATACAATTCCTTTTTGTTTCATCAAATAATAGACCCCTATAGTTGTACTAATGACGTCGCAGTATGTTTATCGAGGTTCATTATGGGAGCAATGGGGTTCAGTCACTTTTCATCTTTTCCCTTTTGATGGTCTTCAGTAAGTTACATTGGTAACACAAGCTCCCCAAAGCTATTATAGTTTTGGGAGCAACGGTTAAAGAAAAACAAATAAATTTGGATATTTTTGTGAACCTAACAATTTGGGAATTTGTTCTCTACTTCAGTATGCGTATTGTAGTCAATATAATAGAGCATGTTGTCGAAAATAACTCTTTTGCTCCCAAATATACAATGTAGTAAATAAACCAAAACTCAAGTAACGTGGTCTATTAATTGGTCAATGAAATTCACTATAAATATTGTAATAATAAATTTCATTAGTAATATTAACATTTGCTGAGATGTTTAACAATACATTAATTAAAAAGAAAAATATAAACTAAATTTAACATCAAAATGTTGCAGAGCAATAGATAAATTATAACTTGTTTCCAAATAATACACTAATCTTTGTATGTTTTACATGTAGGAAGACACACTGTCTATACTGCTAAGTGACAAGAGATGAAATGAAGTTACCACACACAAAAGTACCAGTTGCAACGAGGACACTTGAGAGCATGCAGTGTGACGAAAGCTTGAAGCAAATGCAGAATCCAAAACTGCAAAAATTAAACAATGTCATCCCCCCCCTATACCAAACCCTATATGCAAGGTAACAATTTAAACTACAAATTGTTTAAATATTTTTTGGATTTTTTTGACAATGCTCATATTGTTCTCTTAAAATGTGTTCATCTTAATTGGGGGCCTCCTGCACTACACATTGATTTGGGCTCTTCCTGAAGCACTTTAAGAGCTTAAATTGATACAGTGCCCTGATGTCAAGTACGCCACCCTTGAAGGACCCAAAATCAACATAAATTTGCAGTCTATCCCAAGTAAATGTACTAGTCAACAGTAATGCTGGGTTTCCATTGACATTTAACTGCACTTTTGTTGTATATTTTCAGAGAACAAGGCATCCCAAATAAAAGAAAGGGTGGAGATGGAGCCCCTTGTTCCCGACAGTACTTTCAGCAATTTTGGGTAAAAGGCAAAATTCTATGGCAAATCCTTCGTTGGAAACCCCTCCAAATTTTGCAAAGGGGTGTGTTCTTTTTTAAATGGCATAAATTGTACACACCCCCCAACTTAAAATGAACATGTTACACCTTTAATAATTTCATTATTTATTTTGATTGCAAAAAACTTCAAAAAAGAAAATGCTGTTGTTTCAACGACAAAGATTGCCCAATGTCCCCCAAGGGGAAGGATGCCCAGGTTTGCGGACAAAAAACTATTGTCTTTGTTTAAGTTGTCATAATAATAATAATAATAATTGTGGACTTACATGCGCACGTATCCACCAACTGAGTGGTGCTCAAGGCGCATTTATTACCCCTGCTCAAAGGTATAAGGCTCATAATCATTCCTGAAACCATCTCAGCTCTGGGGAGTATACAGCTCAATTGCTGCCATTACAGGGATATCTATAGGCAAACAACCAACTCTGCCCTCACAGGAACATTTAACCCTAGTGGAAGAAGCAATTTTGGTTATGTCTTGCTCCCAAAGGACACAATGTGCCCGCCGGTTTGAACCCACATTCTGTACACCGAACTTGGGTCCGGGCTAGACCGTGCCCCGACACTCATTCGGGCCCCGACCTCCCTATCATATCTACAGTGTAGCAAGAAAACTAGATGAGGGTAATTATCAACTTTGATCAGTTTTCACCCCAAGAAAAAATAAAATAATATTCTAATAAATAAATAAATATTTAAATATTTACAATTTTTGGTTTAAATATTGACAAAACAGTATACATGAACAATTTATTTTTTAAATTTTTAAAACGTTTATTATTTTTTGTCTTTCAGAAAAGAACATCAGAGAATACATGACCTTCTTCAGGAGGGTTTTGCAGAAGAGACGGTGCCCCAAGATGCATGCTCGAGGACACATTGTGCTGGGTCGAAGATGGGAGTGGTCTTGGGTTCCACAGAACAGGGTGGAATCTGTCCATGCCAGAATGAACACCATCCGTTCCCAAAATTAGAGGGGTTTAATGATGATTTGAACCTCAAAACCGTTATTGAAACCCCCTGGTTCAGACAGACCTTCAATGCTGAAAATAAATAATTACATGTCAATGACCACCTACCAGCTATTGAAAAGTCAAGTGTCATATTTCCCACAATCATCAACAACACAGCAGTAAATAAACCCAACATCTTGATTTATATTCTGAAAAGTGAACTTTGAAATTTCAATTGTATAACAAAAACAGTTGAACCCAATTTACCATGTTCAACTTCAACCATTTCGAAATCCTCCATCCACCCTGGAGAAGGATGGAACCTTCTTTCAATCATCATATAAAGTTTTTT